>OX465112.1:7241570-7261589 GCA_949987565.1 Luidia sarsii
AAGTGGGTCAGTGCGTAATGCGCACCAGTCCAATTTGAGCACGAAGGCGCCCGACTCGCGGTTCCGTGGCGTTCTCGCGAGCATTCGGGGTTTTTTTTTGGCAGCTGAGGAAAGACAATGAGAGCGACGGAAAAAAAAGAAAGAGAGACAGAAAGAAGGAATCGGGGAGGCCGGCGGCAAAGGGTCAGGAGCTACAACAATTACGAACATTAGCTGATGAAACTTGCTCGGTATAAAGTGGGACGGGAGATACAATACCCGTGGCATTTTCTGGCATAACGATTGCCATAATTATCTGGTAGGCGTGAAACGGATCCATGCTTTCAGAAATGGCATACTCGATTCCGTTCTGTGCCCATCTCATCTGCTCTCGTCTCAGGTTTTTTGTTGTTTTCGAAACCGGATCATGATATACAGATGAAAAGTGGAATTTCGCAGGCTAATGTCTTGTTTAAAGGCCCAATACAACATTTGGGAAGACCGGGAAAACATCGACGTCCACAGATTTCCTTCCAATTTACACAGTTTGTAGATGGTCATGATAGAATCTTCACGTTGAAATCTTACGGTTTGGGGATGCTGTACTTCTCTCGAGAAATCTTCACGCAAACATCTACACAATTAGTATATTACTCGCAAGTAATAAACTATTTCTTAGACTATACAGAACGGAGCGAAAACCGTGACTGGTTTTTGCCTTTTTCTACTTTCTCAGATTATAGTTAAACCATGACGTTTTCCTCGAGGAGAATGTAATTCAATGAGGTTCTACCCTTGCTCGACGTGATAAACACTGAGTGCTCAGTGCTTTGCCCGGTGCCCGAGCTGCCTGAAATATTTTCATCAGGCACCGGGCAAAGCACTGAGCACTCAGTGTTTATCACGTCGAGCAAGGGCAAAACCTCATTGAATTTCTCAGATTACAGTTTGAGCTAAAACCTTTCCTTTTTAATGGTTTAACACACAAACTGTGGCAATCGTTTGACTTTTACCAATGTCGTATAGGACTTTTAACTTAGAACGATTCATTGGGGAAGTTGCACCTCAAAAAATGCAACAGGAGATCCATTTTGTCTCTGTTCTGGCTGGAACATAGTCAAGATTAACGGAGCGGAGAACGGTGCATGATGTACCGATGAAGTATTACATCTGGTCATAAATAGCATTCTATGATGAAACCAACGAAGCGACACAAAACGGCCCCATGTTCACATTTTGCCTGGCAATCAGGAACAGGACAATATCCGAAAGTCAATTGTGAGTGGCTCTGCATGCAACGAAATGCAACTTTGACCTCTGTGTTGTCCCAGAATCATGAACACTCGAGGCACCTACTGTACTATACACGCACATGAAATACTGTAGCTCAAGCAAGTGGGGCATTGCAGTAACTTCAGCAACAATCAGATGAGGTGCATGAAGTGATTCATGTACAAGAATATCTCTCTATTTAGTGTACCTCAAGCACATGGAGTGAAAGTGAGCATCACCTCATGCGCATGTATCGTGCACCATGCGCCTCAACATACTTCATCCATGTGCATGATGTGAGCACCGTTTTTACAGTGATAGCGCGTTCCATTCCTGAGATATATCTAAAGTCATTCAGCGCATGATCTCTATCACCGAAAATGTAACACCTTATGGAGAAACATTTTTATTTAAAACAATTTACCGGAGGGTAAAAGTGACAAGGTGAAGCTTACAAAATGCTCTATTGTTCGTCTTTCTCGATGGAAATTAACTATTCCTCTATAACTGATTATCAACCGTATCAAAACATAAAACAGAAGACATCGAAAATTTTAAGGGGAAACAAACCATCGCTGTTGAGTGAAAAAGCCGGTTACGCACAAAGGCACGGCACGACTTGAGTGCCCTTTTTTTGCAAGTATGAATCTAGTTGCATCGGGTAGTTGTCATTGTGCTATTGCATCATGGATAGTTCTCGTACATTTAGAGGGCCCGACGTATTGGCCCTATAGCAGGGCCTTTGTCTCTACCTTTCATGAAGGTCCTGCTGTGGTCGGAACGTTGCACTTATGTGACAGACATAGTGTATATATTGTGAACGCACCCAAAACGCAACGTAATTGCGTTTTAGGACCTTGTGAGATCACCAAAGTAGGTCAACTTTCCTTTTTTTGTTCCCGCATGCCACTCTGCTTTATATAGCAATAGCTGATGTAGAGCCTACATCGTGAAGAAATCTACTTCACAACGAGAACAAAAACACCAACCCGACAATCATGAGGTGTTGGGGAAAAACCCGAAATGGTACGAAAAGGAGAAAAAAGCCGCTGGCGGGACTCCGACACGCAGAGAGGCTCGGGCTGCTCTACAGACCCGTTCCACCGGGGCACCGCCATTCGTGTGTGGCTTGCGCGCAGATTATTATCAACCGACGCCTATCACTTATGACTAATCCCATTCAGTGTTTTAGCGTTGTCCATTGGGCATGACAAATTCTCCACCCATCCCCCCCCCCCGCCCACGGAGAGAGAAACAGAGGGGCAGGAGACACAGAGAGAAAAAGAGACAGAGAGGCCGAGAGGGGCAGGGAGAGGCAGGGAGAGGCAGGGAGAGGCAGAGAGAGGCAGAGAGAGGCAGACAGAGGTAGATAGAGGCAGAAAGAGGGAAAGAGGGAGAGAGGCAGGGAAGCAGAGAGAGGCAGAGAGAGGCAGGGAGAGGCAGAGAGGCAAAGAGAGGCAGAGAGAGGCAGAGAGAGGCAGCGAGAGGCAGCGAGAGGCAGCGAGAGGCAGAGAGAGGTAGCGAGAGGCAGCGAGAGGCAGAGAGAGGCAGTGAGGCAGACCGGCAGAGAGCCAGGGAGGAAGACAGCCAGAGAGGTAGAGAGGCAGAGAGGCAGGCAGGGAGGCATACAGACATACAAACAGACAAGCAGGCAGGCAGGCAGGCAGGCAGACAAACCCAGAAGGAAAGACAGCCAGACAGACAGGTATACATAAATTATTGGAGAGAGGGGGGAAGGGAGGGATGAATAGAGGAGGAAGAGCAGAGAAACGGAATGAGACAGAAATACAGAAAAAGAGACACGGGGAGAGACAATAAGACACGAAGACGGAGAGAGACAAAGAGACAGGGAGAGGGAAAGAGAGACGCAGGGAAGGGAGTCACACAGAGTGAAACAGACACAGAGATACATAAATGCACAAGGAGACAGATATAGACAGAGACAGAGAGACACACAGAGAATGAAAGAGAGACAGGGAGCATGTACAGTAGATAAAGGGAGAGAGAGAGACATTGGATCCGTTTTGTCGGCTCGTGTCGTTCCGTTGTGTATCGGACCGTGTGCCAGGGAGATCCCACGGTCAATACGGACCAGCGAGCCCGCTAACCATTGCATCGCCGCCGCGGCCGCTCGCAGCTGGACCGGTCCAGCCTTTTACCCCCGACTGCCGGCCGCGCTCGCTGTATTAGGGCCACTTTAAAAAAAGCCAGTGACAAAACGATGACCGTATAAAAACAATTTAAACCGGATGTCGCTTAAGTGCTATACGTGCAACGTGTGGGCAAAGCGGTGTCTCCCATACTTTTGAGGGGCGAGGGAATGAGGGGATGGGGGATAGGGAGGGGGGGGGAACTGCTCGCAGTTTGATTACGGTTGGTTGGGAGCAAGGGGTGGGGGGGGGGGGTCGCTGTGGGTCTGAGTAATGACGCCCACGTTAGATGTGCACTCGATGGCGTTTCTGGCGTGATTACCGTCAATCTACTGGACGGGAAATTATGATGGTGGTGGTGCATGGGGTGGGATGGGAGGGAGAGGGAGGGAGGGATGGAGCGAGGGGGAGGCAGGGGAGGCAGGCAGACAGGGAGGCAGGGAGGCAGGGAGGCAGGGAGGCAGGGAGGCAGGGAGGCAGGGATAGAGGAAGGGAGGCAGGAAGGCAGGGAGGAAGGGGGGGCAGTGAGGCAGGGAGACAGGGAGGCAGGGAGGCATGGAGGCAGGGAGGCATTGAGGCAGGGAGGAAGGTAGGCAGAGAGGCAGGGAGGAAGGGAGGAAGGGAGGAAGGGGGAAGGGAGGCAGGGAGCAAGGGAGGCAGGGAGGCAGGGAGGCAGGGAGGCAGGGAGGCAGGGAGGCAGGGAGGAAGGGAGGTAGGGAGGGAGGCAGGGAGACAGGGATGGAGGGATGGAGGGATGGAGGGATGGAGGGATGGAGGCCGGTAGGCAGGGAGGCAGGGAGGCAGGGAGGCAGGGAGGCAGGGAGGCAGGGAGGCAGGGAGGCAGGAAGGGAGGGAGGAAGGGAGGGAGGAAGGGAGGAAGGGAGACAGCAGGAGGCAGAGAGGCAGGGAGGCAGGGAGTCAGGGAGGTAGGGAGGCAGGGAGGCGGGGAGGCAGACAGGGATGGAGATAACCGATAGAAAACCGACTGGTCAGTGAAGTCCTTGACCGTGGCCGAGACGACACTCACCGGGCGAGCCAGACCATTCATCTCCTCGCCGTTCTCAAAGAGACGGAACAAAGAGAGACAGAGACAACGGGAGACAGCTAGAGAGATGAGGAGAGAGATAGAGAGAGGGAGATAGGGGTAGATGTATAGTGAGAGAGAGGGGAGCGGGAGAGATGTAGAAAGGGAGGGAGGGGGAGAGAGAGAGGGGGCAGTGGAGGTAACTAGGTAAGGGGAGAGATGGAGAGAGGGAGAGAGGGGGAAAGGAGGGAGGGAGAGAGTGATTGATAGATATAGAGAGAGAGACGGGGAGAGGAAGAGAAAGTGGGGGAGAGATACATAGGGAGGGAGTGAGGGAGAGAGTGAAGGAGGGGCTGGGAGGCAGAGAGGCAGGGAGGGAGGGGAGGAGATGGCAGTGGCATTTGTGGAGGAGCATCAAACAATAATTACGCGACCTTGGAGCTAAAGCTCCAATCAGAGCCACGAGGCGACCAGGACAAGCTCCGCTCCACTTTCACCTGGAGGGTTGAAGGTAATATTAATAATCTTTCCCTGGAACAACAACCCCCATCCCCCCCCCCACACACACACACACACACACAAAGTCACATTCGTTAATCTCGAAGCATTACTCACTTAGTGCGCCCCGATATTGCGCGCATGTTTTGTGAGGTGTTTTTTTTTTCTGCGTGTGACCGCCTCGGACGAGAATGTGATTTTGATATCAATGCTAGCCGAGCGCACGGCGCTAATTACGCTTCGAGTGGGGGGGGGGCACCCTCTCTGAATTGCATTCTCACCCACGCCAAATCATAAGTATCTCTATGATCACCGGCGAGGCGGGAGGAGGATAAAAACAAAAGCAGAGAGGGTATTGCCACCGAACGGAGAATGGAAATCGATGGCTTTTTTTTTGTTTTCTTCTCCCCCAAACCCCGGCTTAAGCTTTGGCTCCGGCTTCGTCTCTGTTTATCCAAAAGCTAAAATCACAGGCTGGAGTACTTCAAAACGCAGTGTAACATTCTAAACAGTAAAACGAAGCCAAAGGCCTGCCATTTTCATGCTTAATTGTGCTTTGGAATGATGATGCATTGAAATGGAGACGAAGCCGGAGCCTGAGCCTAAGCTGGGTTTTGGAAAAGGGCGCCGTACACTGGGAGGATCCAGTAAGCGATATTTTTTTCCGTACCACATATTCGCTATGGATATGTTTATACACACAAAAAAGTATGAAGAATTCAGTCTCGGCTCACTCAGATTGCCTTATTGGTTGTGCAGAAAGTCTATCCCTAGCTTTAACTTCAACTCGCCCCGTAAATTGTTTGTACCCAGACATGTGGGCCCATAGCGTTTATGTGGTACGGAAAAAAATAATTGCGTCCCGGGTAGAGTCGAGCGTTTTGAACAGCAAGCAGTTCCCGCCTTCGTGAGGGGAATCTCTCCTGATGGGTAATCCCCTTTACGCATGGTAGAGTGGTTACCAACTAGAAGGGAAAACGACGGAATGTGTGCTTCCCTCCGTCTCATTTGAGAATAATTTTAGCCTGCAATCTTTAAGACCGAAACTTCTGATTTCGGGGTTCAGGGGAGACACTTTGTGATAATCGAGGCAAATATAAGCTTCACGACGTATGACACTTAACCACCGTGGCTAAGCTATAAGGGCGCGTGCGCGAAGCCAGGTTTTGCTGAGGCCTCCCCCATTCATTCATTCATTCATTCATTCATTTCTCAGGTAGTTACAGGCACAAGCAAGAAGTAACCCCAACCCTTATCCTAATCCTAACCCTAACAACCCTAATCCTGAACGTAATCCTAACTCTATCAGTAACGCTAACCCAACCCGAACTCTAACTCTAACCGTAACCCTAACCCTAACCGTAACGCCCTAAGTTTAACCTACGCTGGTTTACAGAACACGTCCTTGTATAGTCCCCACACAATTTACGGTGTACCAGCATGGCTCAACGACGGTGGTTAAGCGTCATATGTCGGTCCTCTTATATATCTCGCCATCTTGATCCGATTTTGGTGTACTGCACCTCGCTGTTCGACGGACCGCCCTCTAGAGTCTGACCTCGACCACGATACCGAAGCCGTGTCCGAATTCACCGACAGCGGCCGGCAATAGCACAGGGAGTCTACGCGAATCGGCCGTAGCCGCTTGGCAACAGCTGCTATAGGACTCGTGTTCACTTTCAAGCCGTATAGTCACGTCGTGTACGTACGTGCGCATATGTATAGCTGCAGTGATTGCGCCCTACAGGTCGCGTGACCTATGGTGGGTATCAAACAATCAACAAACATGGCGGCCCCCATATCGAGGTGCCGCTGCTGTCTAGTACACGGGGATTGTTGCACTTGTTTGTTCGATCGAGGCTTTCCTTTCTCGAAATCTATGAAGAACACTCCAGAGTTTGAACCCGAGACCTTACCAGAATACCCACTATATAAAAGTCACGCGATGACATCGTGCAAATCGGTCTATTATGAGGGAGTGTGTTATACACGAGCTACTGTATCACGAAAGGCACACGAGAAAAAAAAAGTCGTGAACTTCAAGACTGAAAAAAAACAACCCGACCTTGTGCCCGGTGCTTTGCCGGCACGAGACAACCCGTCCGCTCCGCTCCGTAGCTCATACACGACTTTACGAGTGGCGGGCTCGATACGTGATCGGGATGCGGTATGAGGTCGAACGGTAGCGACACGGTGCATGCTGGGGACCGGGTGCATGGCAGCCGCTTGCTCGCGGGCCCGTAGACTTGTGCGTAATTCGAACTCGGAGCCAACGAATTCGGACAGGCCCCGAGATCTTTATCCCTCCCCCCCCAAAAAAAAAAAAAAAAAAAACAAGAAGAAGAAGAAGAAGAAGAAGAAGAAGAAGAAGAAGAAGAAAAAGAAGAAGAAGAAGAAGAAGAAGAAGAAGAAGAAGAGAGTGATAGATAGAGGGAGATCAACACTGCTTTGATTACAGTAAATCTGTCGGGGGGAAAACACACGCCAGAATGCCAGCCAGCCACGATATTGTCCAACCTGTCTTCTTCTTTTTTTCCCTAAGGCGTATCGGGCGGTCATACGATGCGTAAATAACTACGGGGTTGGCGCCTTTTCTTCGCTGGTCGGGGAGGGGGAGGGGAGGGGGAGGGGAGGGGTAGGGGGGAGGGAGCAGACGTGACGACACATGGACACGGACGACTTGGAGACGGGTCAGAGGTCGGCTACTTAGTCGACGCCGTGCGGTGGCGTGTTTCCGTCTCTTCTCTCACTCTCACTCTCCCCTTTTATTGGGGGGGGGGGCGGGGCGGACTCCGGCGATGGTATCGATCGAGTGTCCGTCGCAGCTCGCCACGGCTCATTTGGCCGGAGGTCTCCCCCACCAGATACCCAGCGCGGCTGCTTGCTGCCGACGCCTTGTCTGAGATCCGAAAGAGGGACCGGCCAGAGTGTTTTTAACTGCAAGACGGAGGGAGGGAGGGACGGAGCGAGGGGGTGGTTAGAAAAGTTATTTTAGCGCAGGGGACGGTAAATAAACGCTACTTTACTTGAGCAAGATTGATGGTCCTTGGAGGTGAAACCTATTTTGACATTTTCTCTCTCTCTCTCTTTCTCCATTTTATTCCAGCTCCAGGCACCAGACTATGACAGGGCGACTACTGTTTCGTCTCCGTGACGGTCACGTGCGCTTGACAAATCTGTTTTTTCAAATTGGACTCGACAAAGGATTTCAGAAAGTCGTGTCGATAAAGGGAACCTTTGTTTTCGCGCCAAAATAGCACATAATCATCGCTGCAAAATGTCAGCGCAGTATTCTAAGGTCCTGCGCTGTGGAAAAATAAGAAGTTGGGCCAAAATGCATTGGGCAATTTTTGGGGGCAAACTCGGCGATTGATCATGTTTATAACGCAATCTAAGACCTGTGTTCGATTTCACCAAACTCGTCGTAACTTAGGATTAATCGCAAGACGAAGAGCAATGTACAGAAACCATACGGCCTAGCACAACTTACGATGGGGTATCCGTCGTACGTAGGGTTACGATGCATCGTAAAAGCTTTGTGAAATCCATCCCAGGGCCTATACCGTCCAATACTGTTGTAAACACGTTGGTACTATGAACGGCGTCGAATTAAGTAATGAGCAGGATTTTAAGGGCCCTATACAACATCGGTAAATGTCAAAAGATTGCCACAGTTTGTTTGTTAAACCATTGAACATCCCCCAAAAAAGCAATCCTGCGAAGGTTTTAGCTCAAATTGTGATCTGAGGAAGTAGAAAAGGTAAAAAGCCGTCACAGTTTCTGCACCATTCTGTAGTGTAAGAAATAGTTTATTCCTTGCAAGTAATAAACTATTTGTCGATGTTTGAGTGAAGATTTCTAGGGAAGTACAGCATCCCAGACCGTAAGATTTCAACATGAGGATTCTATTATGACCATCTACAAACTAGAAGGAAATCGACGTTTTCCGATCTTCCCAAGGTTCGAAGCAAGTCTTATAGAGTAACTTGTAGCTCTGGTAAGTGGGAAGTAATATTCTTTCTTCGCCTGCTTTATATATACGATAGGTGGAAGATCTGCACTGGCCAAAATGCGGTGTATCGTCTGGCTCGAGTGCCAATACATGCACGTTTGGTGATTTACATTGTTAAGCGAGGCAAGGTCTATGCAGGGAAATTCCATAGGCGACCTATTTTACTGCACACAGAGCACACACAACCGAGATATACAACATTATCTAGTCGTATATAGTACCTATACCAACTCCTCACCGAAAAACTCCCCCCACACACACACAAATGCAATCTGGGTATCGAATGCTTTTCTTCGCTGAGCTAAGACATGGACATGGCTTGCCTGTAAATTACCGTGCGTGGCGCGCCCAATCTTTCAAGCTGCGGGTTATAATAAGTGCATTCTGTTAAACTTGACATCAATGAGCAAGGTTACGAAATGAAACCACCGACTGACTGTCTACAGCGTTACACCCTCTTTCATAGCATACCGGCCCCGCACGGCACGGGGCTAGGCTCTGCGTGGCTGCCGGCACTTTTTCCGCTGATATTTTCGTATCGGTTTAATAATTACGCTGGCCGCTGGCTCCGTGCGTGAGGCAGCTGTTGGTTTGGGCCGGCCACTCCCGTTACATCGCGGCGTGTACTTCCCCCTGTTAAAGTTGGCTTACTCCCCTTTCCCAACAACTCCTTTCTCTCGGGATCTTGCGTTTGTGGCGGCCGGGCGACGGAGCGGAGTCGTTTGTCGTCCGCGCGTCGGCCCAGGCCCCGGCCCGGTGCGCGGTCAGGGCCGGGAAGGCATACATGCAGTTGGCCCGACCGAGCCAGCTGCGTGCAGACCCGAATCCGATGCCATCTCGTCGCTGCCTGTATACTTAAAGGAGCATTATCTCTCCGTCTGCCTGTCTGCCTGTCTGTCTGTCTGTGTGTCAGTCTATCTGTCTGTGTGTATGTCTGTCTATCTGTCTGTCTGTCTGTCTGTCTGTACGTGTATGTATGTTTGTCTGCCTGTCTGTCTGTCTGTGTGTCTGTCTGTCAGTCTGTCTGCCTGTCTACCTGTCTGTCTGTATGTACGTGTATGTATGTTTGTCTGCATGTCTGTCTGTTTGTCTGTCTGCCTGTCCGCCTGTGTGTACGTGCATGATATGTCTGTCTGTTTCTGTCTTCCTATGTGGCCATTTACGAATCCATGGATCGGGCTCGGGCTCAGGCTTCGTCTCAGTCTGGCAAAACCTGAACACTGATCCAGGTTGTGGTATGTAGCCGAATTGTGTGGTTACGTGTCATGTTAAGTACAGAAAATCCATGCACCAAGAAACTAGGACCAAAATGCTTGTTTCTAGTGGCCCGTGATATTGAAACGAGTTAGAGAAATGCGACCGAAGCATAAGCCCGGGCCTGAGCCTTCAGCTCGTAAGGGTCCTTTGTCTCTCCCTGTCTGTCCATGTATCCCTGTCTTTTATATCTCCCCATGCGTCTCTTGTTAGTTCTCTATATCTCCCTGTCTCTGGTTCATCCAGTCTGTCTAGTGTCTGTCTTTCTTTGTCTCCGTCTCTCTTCGCTCTCTGTGTCTCTGTCTTGCTACCTACCTCTCCCTGTTCTCTTCTGTCTGTCGGTCTGTCTGTCTGTCTCTCACCGCATTTTGGTATGTCTCTGCCTCTCTCTGTGTCTGTGCCTCCCTGTGTTTCCTCCGGTTTGTCTCCTCCACTCGCTCTCTTTCTTTCTGTCCATCTAAATGTCTCGGCCTCTCTTATATCCCCCTTGGTCTGTCTCCCACTCTATTTCTATCCGCCCCTCTCTCTCTCTCCTCTCCCTCCCTCCCCGTCCTCTCTCTTTCTCTCCATCTCCCCTCTCTCTCTGCCCTCTCCCTCCCTATCTCTCTTTCTCTCTACCCCCTCTCTTTCCCCTCTCCCTCCCCATCTCTCTTTCTCTCTACCCCCTCTCTCCCCTCGCCCTCCCCATCTCTCTTTCTGTCTCTCCCCTCTCTCTCACCCCTCTCCCTCCCCCATCTCTTTTTCTCTCTACCCCCTCTCTCCCTTCTCCCTCCCCATCTCTCTTTCTCTCTACCCCATCTCTCTCCCCTCTCCCCCCATCTCTCTTTCTCTCTACCCCCTCTCTCCCCTCTCCCTGCCTGCCATCTCTCTTTCTCTCTACCCCCCTCTCTCTCCACTCTCCCTCCCTAACCTCTCTCTTTCCCCATCTCACTCTCTATTCCTCCCCCTCACTCTTCTCCTCTATCAGTCGCTCTCTGTTTCTCTGTCCACGTCTCTCTGTCTACATCTGCCTCTCCTCCCTCACACATATTCTCGCTACCCCACCCCCTACCCCCAAAAAACCCATCTCAACAAAATAGACCAAGAATGAGGACCAATCAAAACAAATACGGCGTGCTTGGAGCCGGGCCAGCCAAACGGTTGGCGGTGATATCCAAGCAAACACGCGCGTACGCGGCCGGGAATTGCGCAGATTCCAGAAATAAAGTCAATTTCGCGAACATTGGTCGGCCTGTTGAGAGCGCCGTGTTACACACCAGCCGGCCGAACTATTATAGCAACGACAAGATGAGCGAGGGAGGGAAGCACGACGACTTTTGTATGCCGGGAACGAGCACCGTTCGCTGGGCGAAAAAAAGGAGTGTGCAGGGGGAAGGTCCTCTAGCGGTTATCAGAAATCAGAAATATCGGGCATTTTTGATCGATCCTGACATAGCCCGTTTACGAAATGAAGGCTTAGGCTCGGGCTCAGGCTTCGTCTTCGTCTGACAAATCCAGGTTGTGGTTTGTTTCTGAATTTGTCAATTTGAAGGTTTGTTGGCTTGATAGGTACAAAGTATTCACCGAGAAACTGGAGCCAAACGCTGGTTTTTAGATGCCTGTGATATTACAACGAGTGAGATAGATAATGACCGAAGCCTAAGCCAGAGCCTAAGCCTTCATTTCGTAAACGGCCATACACAGAAACCACGAGTTGGACTTCCATCTGCCAATGATGCTCTACCAGCTGATATTTTTGACCCACGTCGGTAAAAAAAGGTTAAAATTTAACCTTTTTTAAAATTAATATCACCAAGCGGTTTTACGGCATATGATGTCTACAATGTTAATTAGGATCCCTACTTGTCATAGCTTAGATTGAAAATCGGTTGTTGTTTTTGTTGTTGTTGTTGTTATTTTTGTTGTTGTTGTTGTTGGTGTTGGAGAAGATGGTCAGTTTGAAGATGGAGGGGAAGGGCAAGTGTGCAGGAATGGATGGGATTATATTGTGAAAGATTACAAGAGCTGAGTGAAGGCATTGAAGAAGGATTACGTGTAAATATAATCCTAATAAAGTAATGCATTGTGCTTTCACAGTGCGAAACCTTACGGGTCTCATGGTGACAGTCTCATGGTGACAGTCGTCGAGATGCAAAAAACCTTCACGCCGTTCTGCAGTGTAGGAAATGGTTTATAACTCGCGAGTAATAAACTATTTGTTGATGTTTGAGTGAAGATTTCTCGAGAAGTACAGCATCCCAGACCGTAAGATTTCAACATGACGATTCTATCATGACCATCTACAAACTGTGTAAATTAGAAGAAAATCTGTGGATATCGATATTTCCCGGATCTTCCCGATAAATTGTATTGGGCCTTTAAAGAGCTTTGAGTTGAAATTAGTGTCCTATATTTGGAAATACATATCGGTGGGCATGATAAGGGATTGTGTCTGATCGGAGCCGGAATGATAGGATATTCCCGTTTGTTCTATATACGAATACATATTCTTTACGCGCCTTTATTTTGACACGGGGGGCGTGGTGTGTGTTACAGGCTTGGTGCAAGTTCCTGTGGTTGCGGCTGTGTGTTGCTTATGGCAAGCCTGTCAGGGGAACTGACTGATTCCACAAGCGGGCGGAGTGATATCTAATATGTTGAAAGTACTCAACCCGACTGCGTGCGTGATGAGGCACTGTTTGGCCACGCGTTTACGGTAATCCCATAAACGTACGGTAATGAGCCCGACACAAGATGGGTTCTTGTTAGATGCTTGGCTGTTACTGTGTTTGAAGAAGGAAATATGCCAATGAAATTGTTTTTAACTTAAGCACCCCGACGATTAGTAAATTGATAGCACACATTTCTGGAGAAAAACAGAATGGCAAGTAATGGTGTTTAGACGATTAGCGGTTGCGAGCATGGGTATATACACTTGAAAAATGATGAAATTCACCCGTAAACAGGTTGTAAATTCTGAACGGTATCGGATGGCAGTTTTGCCCTGGAATTCCCAAACAAACGTCGCCGGAGCCGAGACGAACTGAATGGGTCATTGAGTGAGTGGTTTACCTGAGTGGTATTTGAAAACCTCATTTCGCCTCCCTCCCTCCCACACTTCCCCGTCCTCTCCTCCCCGTTCGTGTTTCATTCACATTCATGTCCCATATACCAGATGTACACGCGTGAGCGAGCGCTCGGCATTGTATAAGAGCAGACGCATCGTATTTTCAACGTCAACATTTAGATTACTAGGCGTGTAATGTGACCGCGCCATTTTGGGGCCCTGCCTGTGTATACAACGATGTGATTATTTTCCATTGGGAATTCGCCTTTACAATAAATCCAGTCGCTTACAACCTATCCACTGTGTGCCACAAGGTATATGCAAACGTTGGCTGCTGTGTGCATGTTGTGTGTGTGTGTGTGTGTTTTCTTTCGATGCAGTAAATGAGTTCTGGGGGACCCCCCTTCCGGAAAACCGCCGGTAATCACCGGGCCGGGCCCGGGTGATTAATACGGGGGCAGAGAGCCTCTGGACGGTACTACTGTCAATAAACACACGGTCCACCGACCGTACCGCCACACAGGGCGCGTGCAGTTGGGTGCGTGGAGCGCGCATGTAGCCGGCTCGGTTTACGACCACACAGAGCGATCTGGGCCAAGGTATAAACGAGACGATTCCGATGTTTTTTGTTTTCGACCGTGCCAAACACAATTAAAAAGGCCGGCCGGTTGATCCACGCCGCGATGGTGTTTTTGTAGTGTTTTTTGTTTTTCGTTACTGTGTCGGCCCAGCGCGCTTCGGACCAGACCGCGAGGCCGCGGGCACTTTTTGTTTTACGGGAGTCCGTCACCAGACCCCGCGTAAGACTTTCTTAATCCAGCCTGAGCCGATGATGCTCCGAGGCATGGTGTTTGGTTCTGCCCTATAACTCCATGACACTCGATGGCGGACCGCCCAAACCATACCCCGATCCAACATTGAATAATAAACAGTCAATAGCAGTCATCCCCGAACTGATTGTTGTTTGAATGAAAACGGGGGAGATATAATCATACGGCAGTCAATGGGTATAAAAAACACCCTCACTTTCAAGGCCACACAAATCCACACCCTTCAATGACGATCACCACAGTGGAAACCCTATGTTAAGACGCTGTGAGATCGAAGGCCCGCATGATGGGGCTGGTTGGGTCATGCGCTAGGGATGCCACAAGAAAACGTACCGCAAGTTCCTCCCAGATGGACTCCTCAAGGTACAAGAGGCAGAGGCAGACCGTCAAACCACCGGGAGAAGGGACAATCACAGGAGAATCGGAAGCAGCCCACAATGACCTGTGGAACAGCAAGAAAAGAAATGGTATAGACTACAAATAGAAATGGAGTATATCATTGCAGCCCTCCAAACAAAGAGGAATAACTAACTAAAACCCGGCCAGAATCTTACCTTGTAATTGCATTTTCCTTTACCGACTCTTGTCTCCTAAATCCTACTTTCTTGATTCCCGTTTATGTTGAGTATTTCGATACCACAATAGTATTGAGTATTTCGATACCACAATAGTATTGAGTATTTCGATACCACAATAGTATTGAGTATTTCGATACCGTCTTATTAAGGCCCTATAGAACATTGGTAAATGTCAAAAAATTGCCACAGTTTGTGTGTTAAACCATAAAACATTCCAAAAAAGCAAAACTGCGAAGGTTTTAGCTCAAATGGTAATCTGAGAAAGTAGCAAAATGCAAAAAACTGTCACGGTTTATAACTCACCGTCACGGTTTATCTGTCGATGTTTTGAGTGAAGATTTCTCTCCCAGACCGAAAGATTTCAACGAGAGGATTCTATCATGACCGTCTATAAACTGTGTGAATTAGAAGGAAATATGTGGACATCGATGTTTTCCGATCTTCCCAATGTTGTATTGGGCCTTTAACGCAATCGCGTCCCTCTGCGGTTCTCTTGCTGTAAGACTTCCAATCTTACCAATGTCCAGAAAGCATTCATTTATTCTCAAGGCCTGCATGCGGGTCAGCGTTTTCCAACGGATTCAAATTACACACAGGTCTATACAGAGACGCCAGAGTGGCGGTTGCAGCCACTTCTCATAGACCGCTGCGCTATCTCCGGCCGTAGCCTGCGAAACTGCGCGTGGCTTATTCTTACGCATCCGTCCCCATATACAGGGGAAAACAATGTTGGAAGCATTATCTTCTGCGGTAAAGGTCCAATACAACATTAGGAAGATCGGAAAACATCGATGTCCACAGATTTCCACAGTTTGTAGATGGTAATGATAGAATCATCATGTTGAAATCTTACGGTCTGGGATGCAGTACTTCTCGAGAAATCTTCACTCAAACATCGACAAATAGTTTATTGCTCGCAAAAAATAAACTATTTCTTACACTACAGAACGGTGCGAAAACCGTGACGGTTGTTTGCCCTTTTCTACTTTCTCAGATTACCATTTGAGCTAAAACCTTGGCAAGATTTCTTGTGTGGAATATTTTATGGTTTAAAACACAAACTGTGGCAATCTATTGATCTTTACCAATGTTGTATAGGGCCTTTACGTCGCCTTCCCCATCTAAAATATCCACAAACGGAGTGATGATTCTCAAGAGGCACCACTTATTATTGAAGGATGGATTGGATGAATTTAAATGGCGATGACGTAGGGTTAAAGGGGGATCATTGTCTCTTCTATGCCGCTAGAGGGCGCCTGCACGCTCCGGCGCTGTATCTGGTTCACGCACCAAAGTGTGCTCCCTCTGTTTAAACATTCCACCCGAAATGAAAGCAAGTTCAAAGGGAAGATACCGATTATCTTCCTCTCTATCTATCTCTCTTTCTCTCTCTATCTATAAATATATAAATATCCCCCTCCTCCCTCTCTCCTCTCCTCTCTCTCCCCTCTTTCCACCTCTCCTTCTCTTTCATCCTCTAACCATATCCATCTCTCTCTCTTTTCAACGGCTCCCCTCTCCCCTTCTTTCCACCTCCCTCTCTCAACCCCTTTCTCCCTCTCTCCCTCTATCCACCTATCTCCCTCTTCATCCCCCTCTCCGTCCTCCCCCTCTCTCTCACTCTCCCTCTCTATCTCCCTCTATCTAACTCTCTCCCTCTCCACCCTCCCTCCCTCTCCCCCTCTCTCTCTCTTTCCCTCTCTCCATATATCCACCTATCTCCATCTCCATCCTGCATCCCCCTATCTCTCTCTCTCTCTCTCTCTCTCCAAATCTCTACCTCTCTCCCACTCTGTATTTCACCGAGTAAACTAGTTCATTGCCTTTTTGACGGGCGCACCTCCCCGATCACGCCAGAGCGGTCTCTCCCGAGGAGTCGAGGTCCTCCTCGACCCCATCCCTTCCCCTCCCCTCCCCTCCCCTCCCCTTCCCCTCCCCTTCCCCTCCCCGACACCCCCACACGATTGACACTGGTATTCCAAACCGGGAGAGCGATAGAGAGAGTGCATTGGCATCGGGTCTGCGGCCGGGGCCCCCTGTGTTTACACTGCGGGTCGAGCCCGCCTTCCCCAGCCCCTCCGTGTGTATATCAAAGCGGACGGCCATGTTTACGACAGCGCGTGTCAACGCCTCCGTATATTAAGTATTGTTTGACACCCTTGGCTAAATGGCGGCACCGTTTACGGCCCGTTTGACCCAGCTCCCGGGGGCAGATGTTCCAGATTCTCCCGTGGGACGGCCGCCCCTAATAGCCCTAATAGCGCGCCGTTTGGGATTTCATGTTTAATTCGGCTCCCGAGAGGCCGGGCATTACTGAGGATAATCTGCATTTGTGTTCTGCCGTATAGAGCGCCAACTGTTAATGTACGATGCAAAATACACCTAAACTGTGTGCTTATAGGTATGGAATACGCTTTTGTTGCACGCTGTGATATTCAGAGATTATGTTAAAAGCTATTTGATAATCAGCCTGTATTATAGACGAGTCCGACAGCGGCCCCATAGAAGCTGCCATGCATGGGGGCCATTGGTATACGCCGCACATAAACCCCTTGTCTGACGATTGTATTCAGTCGGCTGAAGTGCGGACACCAATAACAGTGCATTAGAGACACCCGACGTTAACACACAAAGGGTCTGTACGAAATGGCCCTGTCTTTTATATACGTATTAATGCACCCGGTCAGCCTAACTCGACAAAGGGTGCTTCGTGTATATGGCCCCCGGCTATGTCAGCCCTTATGTGGCCTTGTCGGATTGGTATATTATGATATACTGCTTGAGGCAACATTGGCAATGACAGAACTGATTACACATTATTATCATCATGGTCAGGGACATGAAATCGTTGGCTTTTTTCCTGAATCAAAAAAAAAAAAAGTCTAATCACCACCATTTTGATTCGCGATTGAAATCACGGAAACCATTAGTTTATTCGTCCTATATCATTTTTCATTTCTAGCGATGGGAATCGACGCTACAGATCTTGTCCCTGGATAGATGCACACATTGTGCGCTATCGTGGACTCGTCGTTGTTCTCTGACAACATTATAGATTAAAGGCCCAATACAACATTGGACAGATCTGTAAACATCGATGTCCACAGATTTCCTTTTAATTTACACAGTTTGTAGATGGTCATGATAGAATCATCATGTTAAAATCTTACGGTCTGGGATGCTGTACTTCCCTAGAAATCTTCACTTAAACATCGACAAATAGTTTATTACTTGCAAGTAATATATTTTTTCTTACACTACATAATGGTGCAAAAACCGTGACGGTTTTTACCTTTGTCTACTTTCTCAGATTACCATTTGAGCTAAAACCTTCGCAGAATTGCTTTTTTATATATTTAATGGTTTAACTGTGGTAATCTTTTGACCTTTACCGATGTTGTATTGACCTTTAAATCAAGCAAATAAAGAAGAACCACGAATGGGAATTTATGACAAATTTTTGAAAAAAATTGCCAAAATAAATGAGAAGACTGGACCAACCATGACCTGGACCCGCGACCTCACGTCTTGCGTTCCAGCGCTACAGCAGAAATATATAAAAACACCGGATCAAAGGTACCAAAGTACCAGCAATAGATTAAAGCTATCTTTTGTTGACATCAGAAATTTCATTTCCTGTCTCGTATATAGCTGTAGATAATACACGAGGATTGTGCGCGATCACGATGAAATTCACTAAGGCGCGGTTTAAAAACGTTGGTCGACAATGGCGGGACAATCAGGAACGACTATGCGCCGATCGACCAGATTAGAATTGTAGATTCAGGCCGCACTTACAGTTAATAGCAATCGGGCCGCCTCCCCCCCCCCCGAATCCCCCCCAAAAAGAGAGGAGACTGCAGTTATTAAGATATATCACGCGGATAGGCCCGATAAATATCATTAACTTGTCGCCACGTGCGCCTACGCCGCGCCACTATTACAGATCGGGTTGGGGACGGGCAAATTACCGACGGGTGTCCGCCCGATGATAAACGACGAGCGGTCGCGGCGTGCTTCTCCCCCCCGCCCCCTTCCCGCGGTCTCGCTGGCGGGTCGGGCCCCGCCGAGTCGAGCCCCCCGGACCCCGCAGAGGTCTGACCGGCACCGGCCTCCACTGACCGGCCTCCGTCCGTCCTCGGACTTCGACTTGGACGCCGGCGGTGGGTGGTCCAAATGACGAATTCGTTCGGGGAGGGGGAGGGAGAGAATGATAATTATAAAACACACACACACCAAGAAGATGGATTGATGTTGAGCGATTTCCTGGATTCTGGGACCGTTAAACAAAAACTGTATTGACAAAGTGCACAGTGTGATACCTCAGGAAATGCCGATAAGCGTCATTCCATTGCAAGATGGTCATTCGAGTCGATCCGAAAGGAGAGGGTTGTTTTCAAGTGGCCTCTCCGTGGAATGAAGTGCGTCCTCAGAATAACCCCAACGTCGATCCAGAATATGGATGATTATTGGTTTATTCTTTGAAGTAAATACAAACAACTGTTGCAAACTGCTCACCGACTAAAATGACCTGCGATACATAAATCGCGTAAGTTAGAGGGCCTGACGTTTCGATCCCAGTAGGACCTTTCTCTTTGCCTTTGAGAAAGGTCCAGCTCGGATCGAAACGTCAAGGCCCCCTAACTTTTCAGGTTTACACTTTGTGACAGTCTGGAGAGATTGTGGAGTTTGCGCACTGGTTGAAGGTCCTAGATAGACCTATAACTGCCACGCCAAGTATAGAACCTATAGCAAAGAAAGGGGAAAAAGATGAATAGCCCATGATATTTTGTGATATTATGGAAGCATGGGACGCCCTCCATTGGCAGCTAGGAGGTTTCCAGGTAAAGACCGTGGTGTAGACTTTCGTGCGAACTATTAGCTTTCGATGCTTTAGACCGGTTCTCCATATCGAGTCGCAATACGCCACACACCCACGCGGTACCGCCTGTGCTATATACAGTGCACACAGCCTTTACTGAGAAGGGATCGAGAATTCAAGATCGTAAGAGTGTACATGGGTCCTCGAGCTCTGGCGGACATCGCTACGGAAGAGGATGCTCCGTGATTCACATTTTGGCCGGCATCCACGGAAGTTCGGTCTGCCGTCATCAGTGGCGAAATTACGGGACCCCATTTCGAAAAGAAAGTTCATTTGGGCGCGTTGACGGAGCGTTCACTTCGCGGTGCCCGTCACACGAGTGCATGGTCTCATTTTGCCAACCCTTCTCCCTCGCTTTACTACAATACACTCTACATACCAGCCGTTATAAGACTTTATTATTTTGATGACAAACTACATACACAGATCTTTACGAGGTGGAGGTGAGCAGAGGGGTGGGGGGGGTGGGGGGGGGGGGTTTAATGATTGCCAAC
>OX465112.1:7261789-7269289 GCA_949987565.1 Luidia sarsii
TATTTCAATCCCTTTCTAAAAAAAACGGTAGAGACGTCCTGATTGCGTGTGCGTACACGGCATAACATGTCGCATACAGTTTGCTTTGCAGCAGAGCGACATTGCAACTTTTGTTAACGCATAGTTCTAACCCCAATCCTCTTCAAAAATTACCAGAATTTTGTATGAAGTGATATACAAAAATGTTGCAAACTGCTCACTGACTAATAAAATTACCAAAATGCAAATCTCAAAAATCAGTGGGCCTGACGTTTCGATCCAAGCAGGACCTTTCTCAAGGCAGAGTGGACAGAATTGTGTATACAGAGTAATGTGGAAAAAACCCTTGACAAACTGCCACTATCTATACAGTTGAAATAGACGTTGTGATTCAATGTGCCTGTCGTGCTGATCACGTATACATGGCATGGCCGCTTCGATCTGGTCTCGGGGCGTTATCTTGCTAAGCCTGACTGTGTATTGAAGGATGCGTTTGGGTTACTGCACGGATCACATGCTAAATCCTTCAAAAAGAGGCGGCTGCCAGTATTTCGACCGATAAACCCGTGCAGCCCAATCGTTCTGCATGGGCTGTTAATAGCGAGTGATGTGATGGAAGTTGAAGACTCTCGCCGCCCGGCCGAGAGGGATAAAATCCCGCCCAGAAAACACACACAAACGAGGGCAGGATTTGGGCCGGGGGATAACCGGCATTAAAACAAAAACCAGCGGCCGTTGCATCAGAGTCGTGTCGCGGTATTAAGGTGTATGAGGGAGACTCACGCTGTATTAGCGAGCTTGCTTCTTTCTGTGTGTTTGCTGAGACAGGCTAACCCATTGCTGAATTTCCGACTCGTCCACCTCCTCCTCCCCCTCTGCTCCCCTTCCCCCACCCTTCCCTCAACCCCCTTCCTTCTCCCTCTCCCTCTCTCACTCCCTCTCCCTCTCTCACTCCCTCTCCCTCTCTCACTCCTCTCCCTCTCTCACTCCCTCTCCCTCTCTCACTCCCTCTCCCTCTCTCACTCCCCGGCTCTATACACCTATACCTCAGCCATCAGCCCGACCAATAGCTCCAAGCACATCCACCCAATCGCTCTTAATTGCGGCAAAAGATTTGCCAAGTATATATAGTCCATTTGACTCGGACAGTAATTGAGGCAAAGTCTGATTAATATTGTAGTGCGGGGAGAGAGAGAGAGGAGGGAGAGGGGGGAGGGGGGTTGAGCGGAGGTAGACCCGATTGTGCGCTGGCTGAACGTGCAGACGGGGCCCGCCAGCGGCCCGCGGGTGCGGTGACAAGTTTTATTTGCGTGTCGCGGCACTGACACGGACCGCCGCCGGCTACCGTGGACACTAAGCTCTCACGCGCACCTCCGTGTTTCATCATTTTGACGAGAGAGGGGGGGAGAAAGAGAGAGAGAGAGGGGGAGGGCGAGAGAGAGGGGGGGAGAGAGAGAGGGTGAGAGAGAGAGAGAGGGAGAGAGAGAGGGAGAGAGAGAGGGAGGGAGGGAAGGAGGGAGAGAGAGAGGGGGTGAGAAGGGGGAGAGAGAGAGAGAGACACAGAGAGAGAGAGAGAGGGAGAGAGAGAGGGAGAGAGAGAGAAAGGGAGAGAGAGAGAGGAAGGGAGAGAGAGAGAGAGAGAGAGAGAGAGAGAGAAAGAGAGAGAGAGGGAGAGAGAGGAAGAGAGAGGCAGAGAGAGAGGGAGGGAGAGGGAGAGAGAGAGAGGGAGTGGGGGAGAGAGAGGGAGAGAGGGAGAGAGACGGGAGGGAGAGTGAGAGAGGGAGAGAGAGGGGGAGATGGAGAGAGAGGGGTGGGGTGAGAGGAAGAGGGAGATAGAGGGGGAGAGGGGGAGAGGGGGAGAGAGACATACATGCAAAGAGAGGGACAGAGAGACAGAGAGAGGGGGAGAGGGAGAGAGAGAGGGGTGGGGTGGGAGGAAGAGGAACATAGAGGGGGAGAGGGGAGTGAGAGGGGAAATAGAGAGAGAGAGGGAGAGAGAGAGGGAGAGAGAGAGCGAGAGAGAAAGGGTGGGGAGAGAAAGAGTGGGGAGAGGGGAGGGAGAGAGAAATGGAGCGAGAGGGGATAGAGGGAGAAAGAGGGGGGAGGGAGAGGGAGAGAGGGGAGAGGGGAGGGAGGGAGAAAGGGAGATGGAGAGAGAGAGGAGAGAGAGGAGAGAAAGGAAAGAAATACAATGAAAGAGAGAGGGGAGGGAGATAGAGGAGAGACAATGAGAGAGAGAGGGGGAGGGCAGAGATACAGAGGGAGAGAGAGGCGGAGGAGAGAGAGACAGTGAGAGAGAGGTGGAGGAGAGAGATGTGGAGAGAGACAGTGAGAGAGACAGGTGGAGAGCGAGAGAGACTGTGTGAGAGGGAGGAGATTAAGAGAGAAAAATAACCTGCTTCGTGCTCGCATTCTTTTTCTTATGTCTAAGCTGCTTTTTGTCCCTATCCATCTCGCTCTCTCTCTCGTTGTCGCTGTTTTTTTCATTCTGGTCCAGAGTGGGAACAAAGTTTCAACGGGGGTGTAACAAAACTCCAGTTAGGCATAGCAGGGATGCTGTCCGACAAGCCAAATACGGTACAGCCAATTTGTAAAAATAAGCATACCTGGACTACAATCCATGAATACTTTGATTCATCTAGGAATTTGAAGTGTACACAAGTATTGGCAAGCTTTTTTTTTCTTGGTGGAGCCAGGAATTGGTCATCTTTCGATGTTTAAACACATCCTTATAAAATAGAGTGCACTACTCTAAGGTCATGCCAGGAACCCAAAGTTTAAAAATTCATAAGAAACAGTAACTTTCAAAATGCAAATTAATTCCTCTGGATTAGGTTTGGTGAAAAACTCCTTCACTAAATGATTATGAAGCATACATTTTGGCAGTAGATCAACAGGTTTAAGGATAGGTCTGCAGGAAAAACCAGACATTTTCATACACTTTTGTACACAACCAATTGGGTTTCTGTTGCATGATCCTGTGATGACATCACACATTTGCTTATGAATATTGAAATTCTCATTAGCATAAAAACTTAAAACTTGCTAATACACCCCCGGAACGAGTGTGAAAAAAAAATGTTTGATGGTTAGCAACATTGCGAAATATACTTCTGTAGCATGGATTTAAGGGCAAAGATCAAAAGGTCAAAAGATTGACACAGTTTGTGTGTTAAACCATTCAACATTCAGAAAAAGCAATCCTGCGAAGGTTTTAGCTCAAACGGTAATCTGAGAAAGTAGAAAAAGGCAAAAAACTGTCACGGTTTTCGCACCGTTATGTAGTGTAAGAAATAGTTTATTAATCGCAAGTAATTAACTAGTTGTCGATGTTTGTGTGAAGATTTCTAGATAAGTACAGCATCCCAGACCGTAAGATTTCAACATGAAGACTCTATGATCACTAACATATACAAACTGTGTGAAATACAAGGAAATCTGTGGACATCGATGTTTTCCGATCTTCCCAATAATTATTGTATTGGGCCTTTAAGTAATAAGTTTATTGCAGCAGCCCTTTTAATTCTATATGTCCTGCCACAGTGTTTTCGGAATTTATAGATTTCGGAATTTCCCTTTATTCCCATCATGAGGAATGCGAACCTCCTGAAAAATTAACTCGTCCAAACTTGGCAGAGGGGAGTTAGAATAATGCCTGATTATTACCTACTCGCACAATTCATACTGATGGGTCATGAAGCAGGAGGCGATATTATACGAGGCTAGCAAGTGGTGCCGGTCACGATGACAACCATGGAATAGTTTCACATAATGCTGCCGTGTCGGAGCTTGCACAAAGTATCGAATAATATGAAACGACCTTTACGAGTGCATAGATCAGGCGCGGGCTTAGGCTTCGTCTCCGTTTGCCAAAACCCTGACCATATCCAGGCTGTGGTTTGTCGCCGATTTTGAAGGTTGGTTGGCTTGATAAGTAGCCTATACAGGCGTACTCACCAAGAAACTGAGCTCAAGCCCATTGTTTTGGTAGATGCCTGTGTCATTATAACGGGTATAGGAGAAATATGGTCGAAGCCTAAGCCTGAGCCCAAGCCTTCATTTCGGCCTCGGATTAACACGCTCGGGCCAGAGCGACAGACCCAAACTAAACGATAGTGTCGAGTACATGACGTATAAAGTCAATACTCTCCAAAGCGAACTACCAGGTACTCACTCGTTCTGTCCACCGCCACGGCGCCGTGCTGACCAGATATCGAACTTCTGTAGTAAAAGGCCCTGGAACGGGAGAAGCAAAAGCCACACATTATGTCACTGGTTGGGCACAACACGGCGCGCACTCAACGTTACGCCGTCCGGGAAAATGACAACGCTCAGCGCATAGTATGCTGCATGGCAGCCGGTTGGCTAAATCTACTATGGCCGCAACGCAATAGCCGAAAACAAAAACCAAAAACCATGCATCAAGCTTGGCACACTATTACCGATATAGGGCATCAAACCACAAGGCTACTCCCAGGCGATGTAAGCGAACTCTGGGAAAATGCATGATTACGTAATTGCTACGAGAGCAAAACCAAGCTTTGAAAGAACAACGACGGTCTTGCAATGTCACGATAGTAGCTCGGGGCATGTTGAGAGAGGGCGCAGTTCAATTATATAATAATCATAGGGCGCGCTTCTATTAAAAAGAAAAATGTAGAAAAGGTAAGATGTCTCCCTCTACCTTCCTCCTCTTTCCTTATCCTCTCTCTCCCTCTCTATTCCTCCATGTCTCCCTCTACCTTCCTCCTCTCTCCCTATCCTCTCTCTCCCTCTCTCTTCCTCCTTGTCTCCCTCTACCCTCCACCTCTTTCCCTATCCTCTCTCTCTCCCTCTCTCTTCCTCCTTGTCTCCCTCTACCCTCCACCTCTTTCTCTATCCTCTCTCTCTCCCTCTCTCTTCCTCCATGTCTCCCTCTCTCTTCCTCCTCTCCCCGTATCCCCTCTCTCCCTCTCTCTTTCTCCATGTCTCCCTCTACCTTCCTCCTCTCTCCCTATCCCCTCTCTCTCTCCCTCTCTCTTCCTCCGTGTCTCCCTCTACCTTCCTCCCCTCTCCCTATCCCCTCTCTCTCTCCCCCTCTCTTCCTCCATGTCTCCCTCTACCTTCCTCCTCTCTACCCTATCCTCTCTCTCTCCCTCTCTCTTCCTCCGTGTCTCCCTATCCCCTCTCTCTCCCTCTCTCTTCCTCCATGTCTCCCTCTACCTTCCTCCTCTCTCCCTATCCTCTCTCTCTCCCTCTCTCTTTCTCTGTGTCTCCCTCTACCTCCCTCCTCTCTCCCTATCCCCTCTCTCTCTCCCTCTCTCTTCCTCCGTGTCTCCCTCTACCTTCCTCCCCTCTCCCTATCCCCTCTCTCTCTCCCCCTCTCTTCCTCCATGTCTCCCTCTACCTTCCTCCTCTCTACCCTATCCTCTCTCTCTCCCTCTCTCTTCCTCCGTGTCTCCCTATCCCCTCTCTCTCCCTCTCTCTTCCTCCATGTCTCCCTCTACCTTCCTCCTCTCTCCCTATCCCCTCTCTCTCCCTCTCTCTTCCTCCGTGTCTCCCTCTACCTCCCTCCTCTCTCCCTATCCCCCCTCTCTCCCTCTCTCTTCCTCCGTGTCTCCCTCTACCTTCCTCCTCTCTCCCTATCCCCCCTCTCTCCCTCTCTCTTCCTCCGTGTCTCTCTCTACCTTCCTCCTCTCTACCCTATCCTCTCTCTCTCTCTCTTCCTCCGTGTCTCCCTCTACCTTCCTCCTCTCTACCCTATCTCTCTCTCTCTCTTCCTCCGTGTCTCCCTCTACCTTCCTCCTCTCTCCCTATCCCCCTCTCTCCCTCTCTCTTCCTCCGTGTCTCCCTCTACCTTCCTCCTCTCTCCCTATCCTCTCTCTCTCCCTCTCTCTTCCTCCGTGTCTCCCTCTACCTTCCTCCTCTCTCCCTATCCCCCCTCTCTCCCTCTCTCTTCCTCCGTGTCTCCCTCTACCTTCCTCCTCTCTCCCTATCCCCCCTCTCTCCCTCTCTCTTCCTCCGTGTCTCCCTCTACCTTCCTCCTCTCTCCCTATCCTCTCTCTCTCCCTCTCTCTTCCTCCGTGTCTCCCTCTACCTTCCTCCTCTCTCCCTATCCCCCCTCTCTCCCTCTCTCTTCCTCCATGTCTCCCTCTACCTTCCATTCTCTCTCCCTATCCCCCCTCTCTCCCTCTCTCTTCCTCCGTGTCTCCCTCTACCTTCCTCCTCTCTCCCTATCCCCCCCTCTCCCTCTCTCTTCCTCCGTGTCTCCCTCTACCTTCCTCCTCTCTCCCTATCCTCTCTCTCTCCCTCTCCCTTCCTCCGTGTCTCCCTCTACCTTCCTCCTCTCTCCCTATCCCCCCTCTCTCTCTTCCTCCATCCAATGCTGGGGATAGATACGAGAATGACTCCTTGGAACCTTTGGAGATTTCAAGAAGGAAATGTAAGTAGAGGACAGCGCTCATCACAGACAGGGTTCTATCTGTTTGCGGATTAACTTTGCACGCCGTGGACGTTGGTGCATTGTCTCCCTCTACCTTCCCTTCTCTCTCCCAATCCTCTCTCTCTCTCCCTCTCTCTTCCTCCATGTCTCCCTCTACCTTCCTCCTCTTTCCCTATCCTCTCTCTCTCCCTCTCTCTTCCTCCATGTCTCCCTCTACCTTCCTCCTCTTTCCCTATCCTCTCTCTTCCTCCATGTTTCACTCTACTTTCCTCCTCTCTCCATACCCTCTCTCTTCCTCCATGTCTCCCTCTACCTTCCTCCTCTCTCCCTATCCTCTCTCTTCCTCCATGTCTCCCTCTACCTTCCTCCTCTCTCCCTATCCTCTCTCTCTCCCTCTCTCTTCCTCCGTGTCTCCCTTTACCTTCCTCCTCTCTCCCTATCCCCCTCTCTCTCCCCCTCTCTCTTTCTCCGTGTCTCCCTCTACCTTCCTCCTCTCTCCCTATCCCCCTCTCTCTCCCTCTCTCTTCCTCCATGTCTCCCTCTACCTTCCTCCTCTTTCCCTATCCTCTCTCTCTCCCTCTCTCTTCCTCCATGTTTCCCTCTCCCTTCCTCCTCTCTCCCTATCCTCTCTCTCTCTCTTCCTCCGTGTCTCCCTCTACCTTCCTCCTCTCTCCCTATCCCCCCTATCTCTCTCCCTCTCTCTTCCTCCATGTCTCCCTCTACCTTCCCTTCTCTCTCCCTATCCCCCCTCTCTCCCTCTCTCTTCCTCCGTGTCTCTCTCTACCTTCCTCCTCTCTCCCTATCCCCCCTATCTCTCTCCCTCTCTCTTCCTCCATGTCTCCCTCTACCTTCCCTTCTCTCTCCCTATCCCCCCTCTCTCCCTCTCTCTTCCTCCGTGTCTCCCTCTACCTTCCCTTCTCTCTCCCTATCCTCTCTCTCTCCCCCTCTCTCTTCCTCCATGTCTCCCTCTACCTTCCATTCTCTCTCCCTATCCCCCCTCTCTCCCTCTCTCTTCCTCCGTGTCTCTCTCTACCTTCCTCCTCTCTCCCTATCCCCCCTATCTCTCTCCCTCTCTCTTCCTCCTGGTGCATTTTTTTTCG
>OX465112.1:7271789-7316789 GCA_949987565.1 Luidia sarsii
TTTTCTTGAACATATTCTTCAATAAAACCGAACGTTATCTGAGAAACAACGGTAAGTTTCCATGAATTTACCACCATTAAAAAAAATCTACCGCCAATAGCCTCGTTTTGGGCTCAATACATATAATGTGCATAAACATCAAGAAAGGCCTATTTGCATAGGTCGATATTGTTTCTGTGCATCTCACATCACTTTGCGATTGGTCTTAGGTTATGATATACAGACCGGCTGGCCACAGATATGATATATTATTTTCACTTCTTTCAGCAAAGCTATGACCCATTTTTCAGGTAAGGTTTTTACAGGCCCGTGAATACCTTTCTATGAGATTTACTGGTGCATTACACAACATTGGTAATTTAAATTTTTTACTTAAAGCCCATACACAACATTGGTAAGATCGAAAAGCAGAAATGTTCCCAGATTTACATGAAACTTGTACAGTTTGAAGATGGTTATGGTTGAAACCTCGTACTGAAATATTTCTGCCTAAAATGATTTATTTTGGGAGAACAGAATATAAAAATAATTCGTTTACGTCTCACCGAAATCTAAACTATTTTTCGGAACAGTACGGCATTGAATGCTACACTTTCGCGAAACAAATGAAGCGGTTTTTACAATTTTCTCGAGACTCGGTTGGCGGATTAAGCTGAAATGTTCACAGGTGTGCTATTCCATGCATATGTTGGATCAGACAACATATGGATGCTATTCTTTGACCTCGACCAATGTTGTGTAGGGGCTTTAAAGGCCCAATATATCATTGGAAGAATAGGAAAACATCGGTGTCCACAGATTTGCTTCTAATTTAAACATTTTGTATAGATGGTCATGATATAGAATCTTCACGTTGAAATCTTACGGTCTGGGATGCTGTACTTCCCAAAAATCTTCACTCAAACATCGACAAACTTACACAACAGGCCGGTGCGAAAACCGTGACGTTTTTTGTGTGGCCTTTTTCTACTTTCTCAGACTACTATTTGAGCTAAAACCTTGGCAGGATTGCTTTTCTGGAATGCTTAATGGTTTAACACACAAACTGTGGCAATCGTTTGGCCTTTACCAATGTTGTACAGGGCCTTTAAGTTCAGACAGGACTCTGTGCAACATGTTGGGCATCGCTTATATAGGCCTATTATAGCTATCGTCTTGACCGCCGTTGTTCGAAATATCAACGGGTAGAAATAGTGGTCAAGAACAGCCCGACTGATGTGGAGTGTGCCGGTCGACAATCAATCACCATGTCCTAGTATGTCCGATGACAAAACTAGACCAAAGTGCTGGACAAACGATTATGCCTATAAAAAAAAAACCAGGAACGCCTACTTTCCCCCAATGATCTTTCGGTACGTTCTGACTTTGATGAATCACAATAGAGCAACGAAACGTGAGAAAACGGCACTCATCTTAATTATTATTAATGTGTTTAGGGGGGAGGGTATAGTATTCATTTCCTAAAAGCCCTTACCGGTTACATAAGCACCGAGGGCAAGCGTGATGATATGACTTTTCGGTTCCAAACTCACTAAACAGACTGCACTCAAACGCTGTCAACAACGGCAATGGCAGATACCAGACGGCATCAGCGGTAACATCAACACAGCTGAAGTGAAAAAAAAAATTCGCAGCTCAGATCAAAAAACAAGAGGCGAAACCCCAAGGGCTGAAAAGACAGGCGACCGCCTCATCTTGTCTAATCGTTTCACATCGAAAAATAATATGCACCACTTAAGCAGTTATCCGATGCCTAATAATTCGATGGCTTTTCTCTCTCCCCTCCCCTACCCCCATCATTCTCTCTCCCTCTCGTCTCTCTCTCCCTCTTAACTCTTTCCTGCCTTGCTTTGACATCAGTGGGATGATAATTTACAAATCAGGCTGGCATTGGTGGTAAACACGCCGGCGTTGTGACGCGGGAGATGTATGGTGGCAGCGCAGTGTCACCGGGGAGTATTGGGCCGCGTCTTGTCGCTAATAGCCCAGAGTGGTCCTCCATGTTCGGCCCCGAAGAAAAACCACAGTTGCCCCCCCCCCCACACACACACACTAGAAAAGAGCAGATTTATTGGTCGTCAGTGCGCATAAATACGGCCATTCATAACTCCCCCCTTCAAATATAACGCGTAGATTATCCTCGTGATTTAGAGGATACATAAGACGCTAGCGGCGTGTTAATAATTCTCTGAGTGGGGACGACGCGGAACGGGAGCGCTGGGGACGAGGTGGCGCTTAATGGCTCGGACGGGTATAATAATACTTTCCGTGGCTCTGTGGTGGTGTTTGGATGGGGGGGGGGGGTGGTTGGTGTGGTGGTGTTTTTTTCTTGTCCGAGCCTGCTCCCAATCTCCAGCCGAGTATCAACAGAGTGTGCTCTTGCTTGTCAGTGGGCGATGGGGCGCATTAAGTGGGCCGATCATGGGCCCCAACACTTCGCCGGCCTAGCTCGCTCTCCCCTCTCTCTCCCTCTCTCTCCTTCCCCGCCTCTCTCTCTCTCTCCCTCTCTCTCCCTCCCCCTCTCTCTATCTCTCTCTCTACCTCTCTCTCCTTCCCCGCCTCTCTCTCTCTCTCTCTCCCTCTCCCCCTCTCGCTCTCTCTCTCTCTCTATCTCTCTCTCTATCTCTCTCTCTATCTCTCTCTCTCTATCTCTCTCTCTATCTATCTCTCTCTCTCTCTCTCTCCCTCCCCCCTCTCGCTCTATCTCTCTCTCTCTCTCTCTCTCTATCTCTCTCTCTATCTCTCTCTCTCTCTATCTCTCTACCTCTCTCTCTCTACCCCCCTCTCTCTCTCTCTCAGCCCCACGACGCCTGCAACCTTCTCCGCTTACTCAGTGCTGGACAGAGATGCGGTTTTCAATTACCAAGGGGGAGAGAGAGAGGGGGGGAGTTGGTGGTTTATTCGGGTTTTTTTGGCGGGGCCGTCAGAAGAGGAAAGAGAGGAGAAGAGAAGAAGAGAAGAGGGATGATGTAGCTTCGTCACAAGTGGCCCCATAATTTGATGTATAGCGTGTCATTCAGTGGTCATCTGCAAGTTCATTTTTCATCTCTTTCATTTCAAGAGAATTTGGTACGGGGCCGGGTTTTTATTTTTTTCAAAGAAAGTATACACCAGCGCAATCTCAATCCTCCATTTCCCCGAGTTTTTCTCGTCTCTTTTTGTTGTTGTTGTGGTTGCTTTTTTTGGCCTCAAATCGGAGCCGGGGCTAAGAAAACTACTCATGCAAAACGGATAGACTTAGGCGAGGTGATTTTTTCTCAAGGAGTTCTCTCTCATACTCTCTCTCTCTCTTTCTCTCTCTTTCTCTCTCTCTCTCTTTATTTCGGTAAAGGTGGTGACCAAAATCCATCAAGGTGCGGAACGACATGTCCTGAATGCGCCCAGAGAACGCCCCCAGCCAAAAACTGGCATTGATGTATAACTTCATTAGCGCACAAACCAAAAAAAAAGAAATGAGAGAATTCTGAGCGAGGGCTCCCCTATATACCGCAGTGCGCGCGAAAACCATGCGGTCGGCCACCCCCCCCCCCCAAAAAAAAGGTCGAACCTGCCTGCCCCCCTCCGTCTTTGTTCCCATTCACCAGCGGGATGTTCCCCCCATTATGCCCCCTGTATCAGCCAATTAAAACTGAGCGCGCGATCGGCAACTGTATCCTTTTTCCCCCGCATACAATTTGCGACAAGAGGGGAGTGGCGCCGCCCCATTTGGAGCCATTGAACAAGTGCAAAGGCCCATAGTGTGGATTCAGTTTGAAAATTGAAAAAAAAATAAAATATATATATATATACGGGGGATCTTTGAGGGAAAAAGGGGGGACTTAAATAACCCGAAAGTCGACACAAATAAAAAAATTTGGAAGAAAACTACTCTCAAACTAGGCCTGTATTTGATGACGGAGGGTCGTTCAAAACCTATTAAGCCCAACGCCCCCGGGGGAGTGTGGTGACTTAAAAAGATATTAGGTCGAACACAATTGCTCACAAAGGCACTAATCGGGTTTGACTCTTGTTAAGTGTCCAGAAGTTAACTCCGTGTTTTGGAGTGTAAACCGTTCAATTTTTTTAGTGGCAAATTGCTGAAGGCGTAAGTGGTTGAATGCCGCCACAAAGGAGAGGGTGGGTGTGGGGGTGTGTGTGGGTGTGTGTGGGGGTGAGAGAGAGAGGGAGTGTGTGGAGAAGGAGGGGGGGTCGAGCGAGATGTAAAGAAACGGCATGTATTCAGTTTGACAGATGATCAATTTCTGAAGATGCTAAAAGGTCAAAGTCAACCAATTTATATTCTTGCACATTCGGTGAGGGAGAGAAGGAAATTGGAGTGAGGGCGGGTTGAGGTTTATTTTTTCACTCCCGCCGAAAGCGCCCGAGCTGTTCAAATGAAAGGAAAAGTTTACCCAAGTCTTGCCGAGAGAAGAGCGATCTCCCCCAAACCCAGATGTAACAGTTGAGGGTAACCGACCGTGTTGTTTGTACATTTCACGGGGATAGAAGTTTTGTAGGTGAGCGTTTGTGTGCACGACTGAGAAGTGCTCAAATGCAATGTTGCTGCACCGTCCGGGCCCCTAAACCCTTTGTCGTCTCGAGAATAATGTCGCATTTTTTTTTTTTAAATGCGATAAGGCAAAAGAGTTGAAGACACAGTTTAAATTACGATCCTCCACGGTCAATTTCGTGCGGAGGCGCTGGCAGACAGGCAGTCCCGGCCCGAACGGGCGTTCATACCCCCGCTAATCCCCCCGCCCGTTCCAATACGAGCTCGTTTCGCGCCGGCAAATTCGATTGGGGCCAAAAAATTATGGCCGGCCTTCCATTGTGGGGCGCTGAATGCCACTCGCGCGCGATTAGGCAGCGAAAACTCGAAACGCATTACCGGGACCCAAAAAATGCAACAATTTTGGCCCGAAATAGAGCTTATTATCAGCCACAAGTATGTCCATTGTTTGATGCAGCCCGCTAATTCAGCCCCAATTAACGGCGTCTGCTTTTCTTTGGGCAGGCCAGGTTTTTTTTCTTCTCTTCTTCTTCCCCTTCCCAGTTTTAATTTTTTTTTTGTAGGTAGTGTTGTTGTTGCGAAAGGAATTACTGGGTCGACTAATGCCTGTTTGCAAGGGCTCCGGCTCTGCGGAGCCTAAGGGATTGTGTACGGTACAGGCCAGATCTACACAGGTTATGTCTCCGGTGCAATAGCAACTCCTGAACGCTATAGCAACTGCTTGGGCGGGAGAACGATAGTCCGGGGACGAAAGGGTGCGGGGTGTGTCAGTCCCGCACGGTTGCCCCGCAGCGCGCACCGCGAGGCCCGCCGCTAGGCCGGGTCTAGACGCGCCCCTTATTTTCGTCCGCCGCCGCGCGCACGCGTGCGATGACTTACAGTTCATAGGAAACCATGTCCATGTTTAGCGAAGTTCTGTCGGTATTTCCTGTGTAAATATAACCGAAATCGGAGCGGGGCCGGGGTGCGAAGGAACGAAATAATTCACATTTCGGTCGCGGATGGGTGGGTGGGTGGGTGGGTTGGTGCGTTGGTTGGTGGAAGAGAGAGAGAGAGAGAGAGAGAGAGAGAGAGAGAGGGGGGGGGAGACGGCCAACTTCGGGAGTTCCAGCCCGATTCAGGGGGGCACCACACTCGCCTAAATCACCCACCCCACCCGTTTGTTATGGGTGTTTTCAGGGAGAGGGGGGAGGGTGGGTTGCGATCCCCTTCACCTCCTACGCTCTTAAATCTATAACCCAGCTCTTCTCTCCCCATGTTTATTTCCACGGTCCTTCCCGAGCCACGAACGTCCATTTAGCCCAGATCTTCCAAGGGGTGGGGTGGGGTGGGGGTGGGGGTGGACTAGTTGATATATCGCCTTCTCCCTGGTACATTTTGTTTTATTCCCTGCCTGCAGGATCTAGCACTTTGTATAGTATACCGGTGGGAGGGGGGAGATACACCGAGATTCCGCCAAGCTTCGGGCGGTCGACTCGGCGTGATCTCCCCGGCTCGGTCCAGAGTGACGGCAAGCGCCCGATGACCGAATTACGAGGACTTTTTTTTCGGCTAACGGAAACCCCATGATATTTCATTGCTCTTTTTTCCCCCTTCATCTTTTATTATCCTGTTTAACGTTTTTACCTTTTTTTTTCTTCCAAATCCGAATAAATAAACGGACTCCGCGACTTGTTTACATGCCACGGTCCTATAAAAAAGTCATTTTAGTGGCCAATTTTGACGTGAGAATATCTGATCTGATCGGAGGAGGGGGAAGAGTCGCTTAGAATTCTTCCGTCCACTCTGCAAGATGCCATTTCTGGCTGGTCGACTTCTTCGCTGATGCAAACGCAGCAGTAATTTCTCTACAGCTCAGTCAGTAAAGGACCCCCAATCGAAGCATACAGTCCTCCCTGTATACGTCTCTATCTCTCGTGGAATTACACGAACATGGTTTTCGTTGTTCGTTTCCCCTCATCAAACTGTCGTTTCCAACCTCACGCCGAATATTTCAAGAGAGGTTTTTATGTTTTCTGACTGAACGGTTTATTTACGATGGATTTTTACATCAAGAAAGAACTTTTTTGTATTATTTACGAGGACGTTCAGAGTCTCTTTGTCTGCATTTCTTTATTTTTTTTTTTTATTTTTTTTTGGGGGGGATCATCTAGTCTTGTTTAAATTTGACGTATTTTTTTGTGACTGGGGTCACTTGTTTCCACCGAAGCCCGTAATCGGCGGCTATAAAAATACTATTAAACGGGTGCTTCGGAAGAGGACAATATTACTGGATACATATGCACGTGTGGATGGGCAATGCGGAAGAGAGTCATTTGTGTATTGCAACATGGCGACATCAGCACAAATGGGGGAGTATTAGCAATGACCTCCGATGCCGTGCCAGCTTGGCGTTGATGGCGCACTGCGTGTAAACGCTGTGCAGAATCGTTTGCCTCAACACTTTGGTTTGGTTGTGCCATCAAATGGCGGAGAGTATACAGAGATTGATTTCGACCAGAACAGTCCAGCAGTCGGGTTTCTGTAGACCAGCAGGCCTAATACCGGGTGATATTTTGACGGCCGTTTGTCCAAATATTGGCTTGATATTGGTGGACGGTTTTCAGGGATTGGTGGTGGTACTGTTGATACCATTGCGTTGTTATTGTAGTTGTTGTTAAAGGTACTGCATTTTTCAACAGTTATTTATGCAGATTCGCCAACGACAATGCTATAAAGCCACTCATGGTATAAGGGCTAAGGAAAGAAGGGGATAGGGGGATCTCAGGAAGGCTGGAGATAGGAATTGACAATCCTCGTAAAAAAAGGGCAAGATCGTGGCAAGAAGGGAACTCCAGAGAGAGAGGAAGATCGCGAGAGGAAAGCTGTTCCAATATACCTCTGTGTTCTTGATGTGGTGTATTTTGTGGTTGTCGTTGTTAATGTCATTTCTGTTGCTGCTGCTGTTGTTGGTGTGGTCGTTGTGGTTGCTGTTGAGGTGCATGTTGTTGTTGTTGTTGCTGCTGCTACTGCTGTTGTTATTGTTATTATTGTTGTGGTGATTCACTTATTTGCTAAATTTTGAGTATCTATTGTCTCATACTTTCCAAGTATGATGGGAGTAACAGGGAATTCTGAAATGAATAATCAATATCAATCAATAAATAATAAATATTATTCTATTCACGACAAATTCATTTTACATAATATCCGTTACACTTAGCCGTTGGGTCTGCTATGTGGCTTTTAATGGTAAACTTCGTCGGGCAGGAAAAGGCAGAATGAGACAGTGGTATAAATCACATTCATACGGGCCCGTGCTGTTCGTCCGTGATGGTGCACAGAACCTTGGGCAAGTGCTCTCCCCCACACTCGCAAAAACAAATATACTTGACCAAACTCTGCAATGGCCTGCCACGCACATGTTGTGCAATTAGGCCATAACGATATGATGTGCAAAACGAGAGGGAATGAGAGAGGAGAGACATCATGAGAGAGAGAGAGAGAGAGAGAGAGAGAGAGAGATAGAGAGAGATAGAGAGAGATAGGGGGGGGGGAGAAAGAGAGAGACAGTGAGAGAGATGCAGCGAAAGAGACAGAGAGACAGGGAGAGATTTGAGACCGAGACCGAGACAGAGATAAAGACGGAGACAGAAACGGAGACGGAGACGGAGACAGAGACAGAGATAGAGAAAGAGATAGAGACAGAGACAGAGACAGAGACAGAGACAGAGACAGAGACAGAGACAGAGACAGAGACAGAGACAGATAGGCTACAGAGTCAGAGACAGGCAGAGAGACAGAGACAGAAACAGGGACAGAGACAGGAAAGAGACAGAGACAGAGACAGAGACAGAGACAGAGACAGAGACAGAGACAGAGACAGAGACAGAGACAGAGACAAACGCAGAGAGATAAAGAAACAGAGAGTCAGAGAGAGACAGGGAGAGAGACAGTGAGAGAGAGAGACAGAGAAAGAGAAAGAGAGAGAGAGAGAGACAGACAGAGCGAGTGAGAGAGAGAGAGGAAAAGAGACAGGGAGATAGCTAGACTGAAAGAGGAGGCGGAAGATAGAGGAAATATTTACCGCGATGTGCTCTCTTCATGGGTGGCATGATACGAGCCGACGGCTCCATCATCGGATATCATTTACAGAAAAGGTAGGTGAAAATGAAGATGCCCCATCTGTGATTTGACAATTGGATTCATCGAGGACCACTCCAGACGTGGGAGGGGAGTGGACTGTGGCGGAGAGGGTGGCGGACCGTATTCAGAGCGATCTCAACTTTTCGAGGGTCTCAGGAGCTGTCAACTACCCGACCCCCCCCCCAAAAAAAGATGATGAGGATGAGGAGGGATTGGGTCGGATTGGCAAAGGGGTGGGGTGGGGTGTGGGGGGGGGGGGGGGGAACGGAGGGACAGGCTGAGAGCCATTTAGGCTGAGGCGTTCAATCTCCGGTCGGTACAGTTACGGTATAGGACGGGTATAGCGTGTGCCATCAGCCACAACAACCCACGCGTGCCCACCAATTTCCGAGCGTGTATCAAAAGAGAAGGGTGGGGAGGTGAGACCCCCCCCAAAAATAAAAAAATAAATAAAAAACAAAAAACAAAAAAGCAGAGAGATAGGAAGTGAACGTCTTGGGGGTATAGCGCGGTAAAGAGACACTAGAGACCGCGGTACATTATACGGGAGCCGACCCTAGAGAATTTCAACCCCCTCTCCACTCCCCTCCCCCTCTCGACCCGAACCGCCGGACGGGACCACTCGTCCGTCCCTTTGATGAAAATTTATGAAAGGGCCCTAATGCCTCGCCTTGCTCGGAAGCTGGTTGTCAGCTAATTCTTGACTTTGGGCCGAGCTAGCGGTCTCTCTCCCCCTCTCTCCCTCCCCCCTCTCTCTCTCTCACTCCCTCCCTCACCCCAACCACTACCGAAGCTTGCCCGCTAGCGTATAGCTTGACTAGACATCGCTCAGCACCCTTCATAAAAGAGAGACTGAGAGTGGAGGGGGGAGGAGAGAGAGAGAGTGAAGGGAGTGAGAGAAGGGAGATGAAGACGACGAGGAATTATCCCGAAATTGGTTTGTAATAAACAGCGATGAATTTGCCTATTACGGCTCGTCAGCGGAGAGAGCGGTGCCGGGCTATCAATGGCATTTAGCTGGTTGTTATTCGGTGCCATTAAACCCGTCCAGTCTTTATACAACTCTCTCTCCCTCACTCTCTCTCCCTCTCTATCGCCACTCCCCTCCTCCACCACTATAGACTGTCAGTTCCCGTAGAATTCGGTTTTAATGTGCGTGTAGGGACACGAACTCCTAGCGCGCTCGCTCGGTCGAGAACGCTAGGGGCCCGCCAGGCCTGCTGTATTTTGTCTACCCCGATGCTCGTATAATATTATATATCCATTTTCATGGGTCTTTTTTTCTCCTGGTAGGCCCGACTGTATACCTTTTGTTTATCTTCGCCGGGGAGCGCACAATGTAGATCGTTCCCTGCAGAAGATAATATATTAACTCATATCCCTGTCGTCTCTATCGTGTGCGTATCCTCTAACCCGTCACCTATACCTCCCTTCCTCTCTTGAAAGAAACTCCTTTCACAGCGGCCCTTATCTCCCAAAACAATCAGGACACGGCCATCAATTTATTAAATCTTCAATCATCGGCCCAAGGAGAAGAGGGGGAAAGCGGAGGAGGAGGAGGAGGAGGGGGAGGAGGAGGGGAGGAGGAGGGGGAGGAGGAGGAGGAGGGGGAGGAGGAGGAGGAGGGGAGGAGGAGGAGGGGGAGGAGGAGGAGGAGGAGGAGGGGGAGGAGAAGGGGAGAGAGACGAGTGGACCGGTACCCACTCCCCCTTCATTTCACGAACTGAGAAAAACCTTGATGTTCCCGTAATTACACTGGTTTCTGTTACCTCGCAAGCCTTGTGTAGTCTTATATTTCTGTTCTTTATGGGAGGGGAGGTTTGGGCTTTTAGGTGCAAGAGATACGGTTACCGAACGGTTACCGGTCAGTTCTGATTCGGGCCGAGGCCGCGGCTGCTTCGTACCCTCCGAGCACTGGCCAATTGACACACTGACAACCCTTCGCTATGCGCCTCTGTATCTCCCTCTCAGTCTGTTGGTGTCAGTCTCTCTGCCTCTGCAGTATATCTTTCCCTCTTTGTCTCTCAGTCTGCGCTTCTGCGTGTCTTTTTTCCGCCTCTCGCTCTGTCTCTCCTCTCCACCTTTTCTCTGTCTCTGTTTATCGCCCTCACCCTTCTCTGTATCTCTCTCCCCTCCCTCCTATCCTGTCTCCAAGTCTCTCTCTCTCCCTCCCCTCTTTCTCTCTATCTCTATCTCTCTCTTAAAATAATAGGACAAAGCCAATCCATCCCCTCTCTCCCCCCCCTCTCTCTCTCTCTCTCTCTCTCTACCCTCTCCCCTCTCTCTCAATCCATCCCCTCTCTCCCCCCCTCTCTCTCTCTCTCTACCCTCTCCCCTCTCTCTCAATCCATCCCCTCTCTCCCCCTCTCTCTCTCTCTCTCTCTCTCTCTCTCTCTCTCTCTCTCCCCCCTCTCTCTCTCTACCCTCTCCCCTCTCTCTCCCTCTCCCTCTCTCTCTATCTCTCCCTCTCTCTCTATCCCCCCCCCTCTCTCTCTCTCTCTCCCCTGTCTCCCCTGTCTCCCCCTCTCCCTCCCCTCTCTCCCTCTTCCCCCTGTCCCCCTCTCTCTCCCCCTCTCTCTCTCTCCCTCTCTCTCCCCTCTCTCTCTATCTCCCTCTCTCTCCCCCTCTCTCTTCCCCCTCTCTCTCCCCTCTCTCCCTCTCTCTCTCCCCTCTCTCTTAAAATAAAAGACGAATCCAATGCCTTCATCCTCTCCACCTCATCCCCCTCACATCGCCCGTGTCTCGCTCCACCCTCCTCTCTCTCTCTGTCTCTGTCTCTGTCTCTGTCTCTGTCTCTCTCTCTCTCTGTCTCTCTCTCTCTCTCTCGTTATATATATATACACATTTCTATCTCTCTCTCCCTCTTCTCTTAAAAGAACGGGCAAGCCCAATCCCTACCGGGTTGGTCGGGCGGAGAACACGAGGATTAGCCGCCGCACCGCCGTTTTTTATCAAACAGCCCCCTAATAAAATTTGACAAAAGGCGCCCGTAAGGTGGAGCGGACTTGGGCCGTGCGTATTATTCCCGTTAATCAAGAGCGAAACGCAGCCCTGTGGCTGTAGGCGCGAAGTGCCAGAACGGATAGAGGAAGGCCGACGACTGAAAATGTAGTGATACCAGCGTTAGGAAAAACCAGAATTGGCAGACAGGGATGGGAGGGAGGGAGGGAGGGAGGGAGGGGGGAGACGTCATCGCTTTGAGTATTGAGGTGTCCGGCGTGGCTGACCCGCGGTGTTATGGTCTCTGGTTTGTCTGCCTCTCATCAAACAAAACTGACTCGTGAACTAAAACCAGAGTTTCTACGTCTGTTCGCAACAGAACATAGGGGGCTTTTTTCCCGCCAAGAAACGTCATTCAATCAAGACGTCACTTCACATCCTGCAATTTCTGGCAAAAAAAAAAAACAACAACCAAAAAACATTTGTCGAGGTTTCGAGAAGCGGCTGCATGTAACGCACTACGGTCCCAGTGTCCGCTACAACATTGACTACCGAAGTTTGCATGTCGACTGACTTCATGAGAATACATACATGGGGACGGTCGCACATGCGACCAGCGTATGGTGGCTAGCGGGAAAGAGCACAAATTGAGAGATTTGGATCATCCTTGGTGGTGGGGGGACACGACACGCGCTTATAATGCTTCGTGTCCAGGCGTGCGTCTGTCTATAGCGGTGTGTACACACAGTCATGCACGCCCAAACATAACGGGAGATGTCCGTGTAGGGTATACGAACGCTATAGACCATATCGCACCGGTGGCGATATTTTGCTGCCATACTGCCGTACTATACGAGGCACAATGGCAGGCCGGATAAACGCGGGTCGTTTTCCCCGAACTCTCGGCAGCTCGACTCGATTAAAGCCCCTACACAACAAAATATTTACACGAAACTTATTCAGTTTAAGATGGTTATAGTAGAAACCTCGCACTGAAATATCTATGTATAAAAGGCTGTATCTTTTTTTTAGGAAAGAGTAAAGAAATCGTTTACGTCTCACCACCTAGATGTAAACGATTTTAATTATAATTTGGAATAATAAAACGAATTCCAAAATGCATTGCAGTTGACCTTTAAAGCCCCTACACAACATTGGTAAGATCGAAATACAGAAATGTTTACAGATTTACATGAAACTTGTACAGTTTGAAGATGGTTATGGTAGAAACCTCGCACTGAAATATTTCTGCTTAAAATGATGTAGGCCTATTTGTGGAGAAACTAATTGTGGTTATCACGAGCCCCGTCGGTGCAGGCTCTGTCTCTAAATACCATCTTTTGGCTGAAGGTAAACACAGATCGGGCCTTTCCTTTGGAATTGGAGAGTTGCATCTGGTGTACAAAAACTATATAGGCCTATCTGTCTTAGTTTGCAGTTATCGGTTGTGTTTCGATGTTTCGTACACAGGAGTAAAGCACAATTATTTGGAGCTTGAACAGGCAGCCCGCGTGTAGATAGGCAATCTGCTGTGCGCCGGTGTCACGGTACTATATAGGGCCCTTTTCCAAAACCCGACTTAGGCTTCGGCTCCGGCTTCATCTGAGTTAACCAAATGCTAAAAATACAAGTTGAAGTTCTTTGTTGAAGTTTAAGCTTTGGATTCCTTTTCAAAACTCTGTAAGACATTAAAAAATTATGCCAAATGCTTCCTGTTTTCATGCCTTGTACTTGAAATGGATGAAAGAACCAGAGACAAAGCCGGAGCCTGAGCCTAAGCCGGGTTTTGGAAAAGGCCCCATGTGTCCGCTGTGAGCAAGTGACCGGGTGACCAAATAGGGTTATACTACGTCATTCTATGTCTGCGCACTAGGAACACAAACGAGTGTATTTTACTGCCGTGACGAGTTCTCTGGGCTAGGTGGAACTGTCTCATGTGTCATGGCTACGTCTCCGAGCAGCATGAGCTCCCGTGCCGGTCGGTTCAGGCGGAATCGGGAAAAGTGTACAAAGGTTATTGATTATTTAATAAGCGGTTCTTATGAGAGTTTCAGAAATTAAGACATCAATGATTAACACATCTTTACAATGTATACCATGCCAAATCTAGGGAGAGGCCCATTAGGTGCTTGACAACTCTAACAGAAAAAGCCATGTAAAAATATTAGTAAGTTACTGTGAAAGGAATTATGGTCTGCGCCAAGGGTAGATTTTATTTAATCAATCAAAGCAACATTTACTATTCTAAAGCGCCCTCACACGGCCTCAGCCGGACATCTCTTCACGCCGGTGTGATAGTCTAAAATGGGTGGCATGATCAAATGGGTGGGCTGCCATATATGGGCAATCAGGTAAGCGTAAAGGGCGCCCGCACGCGCTCAGTTCACCCACCCATCTTAGCACGCCGCCTATTTCGCCCCTTTCAGCAGGTTGTCGCTACGTGCTCAGATGGGTGGTGACGTCACCCACCCATTTTAGCACGGCCACCCGCTTGAGATCGTGACACCGGTCTGCTGAGGCCGTGACTCATGCGTGCCCATTTGTCCGTGTGTGTAGCCCTGTCACTTGCTCACAGCGGACACCTAGTACCGTGACACCGTCTATGACGACCACGTTGGTGGAACAACCGTTCCCAATCTGTAGTAACCAATTTGGGGTTTGCCTCCAAATATCGGCATTATCACCGAGTGCGGGCGATTTATTAGGCAGATTCAATTGATTGCGTATGAGCTTTCGATACGAATTCCGATTTTTGAGTGTCTTGACCAATATACGTATGATATTATTTTGGTGCGCCTTGAGTGCGCGTCTAATGAACGGGCTGTGCCCGAAGTTGTTGGAGGTCCGAGCCATTGCGTATGCACTGCGGTGATTGGCGGTGGGGGCGCTCTCGGGTGATCTTTCGGGATTGTTTTTTCGGCACATCATTTTCATCATCCGGGAAGCGATGTCCCAAGGCACCCACCCCCCCCCCGGTCGCGGGGCTAACCCCTGGTTCATGAACTGTTGTCATCACCGCACACTCATCGAATTCTCCGTGGTTACCGGTACTTCTTCAATTTCTTCTTCTTAATCTCTCCTGTCTCTCTTCTGACAAATCTCTAACTCTTTACTTGACTTTTCCCTCGTGGACCTTTATCGAATGAAAATTAAACCATCGTAATTTTCTTTCTCGGGAGCAGCTGCTCGCGTAAGCGAGACATGGTGTTATACCTCTGCTCCTGGAGAGATCTCTCACCGGTTTAATTTTTAAAACTACTTTGACAACTCCCTTTCCAATGATTTTGTTTTGTATTATACTTATTATTTTTTCCTATGTTTATTACTTAAATTTGATATGTTCATTTATTTAATTTATTATTTTCAAGTCTTTTGTTTGTAAATATTGTTTATTTTGGTTTGGTTTATTTTTTCCTGTTATTTTCAAAGGAACGAAATAAATTTTTCCTTTTGAAAAGTCAAAAAGTCTTCTTCTTCTTCTTCTTCTTCTTCTTCTTCTTTTCCCCCACAAGAATATGCGGAACCTTTCGGCCAAGTCTGTCTGTCAATCGGGTGCGCTACGAGGCACAAGTTCGTGCGCAGCCTGCAACCGTTTTGGTTGCTTTCACACAGAGTGTGTTTTAAAGCCTATAAGAAGGTTACATCCACCCCCCCCCCAAAAAAAGGGGCGGCCTAAATTGGTTTGCTGGTTTTTTTCATCAACGATGTTTGAAGGTCGCGTGGCCAGTCGACCGAGCAGAGTCACCTGGCCCGTACAATACCCCGCCACTTCTTTCCAGAAACTAGTACTCCTATAATTTAACTCACTCTGTCCTTCATTATTCCGCTCTGTTCTATATTCACTTTCGACCGCTATAATCAAAAATGGTATTGGCCAGTACTGCCACCAATAATTGATACTTGGACCACCGTTTAAGGCCCTATACAACATTGTTAAAGGTAAACAGATCGCCTTAGTTTTGTGTGTTAAACCATTAAACATTCCACAATGGTACCCTGCGAAGGTTTTGAAGCTCAAATGGTAATCTGAGAAAGTAGAAAAATGCAAAAAAAGTCACGGTTTACGCACCATTCTGTAGTGCAAGAAATAGTTTATTACTCGCGAGTAATAAACTATTTGTCGATGTTTGAGTGAAGTTTTCGAGAAGTATATACAGAATCCCAGACCGTAAGATTTCAACATGAGGATTCTATCATGACCATCTGCAAACTGTGTAAATTAGACGGAAATCTATGAACATCGATGTTTTCTGATCTTCTCAATGTTGTGTTGGGCCTTGAATGGGCAAGATATTGATCAACCTTTGGCCCGCAGTTTGGTACCGGTATTAAGAGAGACAAGAGATGAGATTGTTTATAGTGTGGGGTATAACTCTGATTTTGGTGCAACGATCCTGGTACTAATTTTCAGTAACCAGCAACCCTCGGCCCATGATGTCGATACCAGCGCTCTCTGAGCGTAGCAGGCCGGTCGACGGCGCAGCACGAACGGGCCGCACGCCTTGCCGAAAGTGGGACCAGGTTGTCGGAAATACACGAGTGGGCGGAATTCCCTTTTTTTGGCTCACCTCGGGCGGATAAAGAAAAAAAGAAAAAAACACCACATCATCTCGAATACAATGCCCTTGATGTCTGGCTTGTCAATCGGGTACCGTTAAAGCGGGATTTCAAATTAGGGCCTATACACAATATTTTTCAAGCATCCCCCCGCTCCTCCTCCTCCCCCATTGCGCACGGTACCGTTTACAGAACAACCGCCATTATGAACAACCAGTCGGCACGGCAGATTCGTTATCGAGATATCCAAGGTCGGGTTAATTGGAGCGACAGTATTGCACCCAGCATTGCTACAGCAGCAATTCGACATTCAACAAGATGGCCGCACACAGGCACACCAATTCAACCACTGCGGAAGCTCTCAAATTCCATGCATTTTCTCTCTTCGCGAAAATCGTACATGAGTAACTCCTAGGTAATTGTAGGCTGTTTTTAACACCTAATTAGATGGGCAAACTTTTGCGTTTATTTCGCCTTTAATGGCGTTGGGACGAGACCCAATCTCTTAGTTGTGTTTTGGTTCATATTTTCTGCAGTCGAAACCAGTGTCACTTCATTTTTCCCTGCTTTTTTCAACAGCTATGTTCCTGAATACTCCTTTTCTCTCATAAATTGCGCTCCGTTTTGCGAAATCGAATGAAATCTGAACGAAAATGAATCCGTCTAAACCGTAATGCTGAATGACACTCCCTCTTGTAATCACCATCATTTATGATTTCAATGCTTCAGCTTCACAATAAGGTTAATAAAATAATGAGCTACCAGATTAGCCGACGTTGCAGTTCGTGGCCACTTCACAACGTTTGCAAGAGCTGCACCAACTGTTTGATTGTGACCAACATGGCAGACATGCATGGTGAAAACAGCACGGTGTTTCAGTCTGAGCGTTCGGTGAACTTGACTGTATCAAGACATAAGACATTTCACACCTCTACCGACTGTAGATTCTGGTTAAAGATTTCTCATTTTTTCCCTTTTTTACAGCCTGGCGTTTCGATCATGGGAGGCCCTTTCTCTACACAAGTTGGTCCCGCCAGCGTTATTTTTTTTCCCAGGACGGGAAAGGCCATCCTTATAGCAAAAAGTCGCACTATTGGCATTTTGTCTACGCATGGTGAATTATTCATGATAATAATTCCACTAAACCCACCCAAATCTTGATTTGAGTGCATGTATGGTGTACATATATGAAGCGCGAAACAAATGAAGCGGTTTTTCACTATTTTCTCGAGACTCGGTTGGCGGATGGAGCTGAAATTTTTACAGGTGTGCCATTTCATGCATATTTTGGATCAGACAAACGTATGGATGCTATTCTTTGACCTCGACCAATGTTGTGTGGATCCCTTTAAGTGACTCTATGCAATTGGCCCCTTGGTGGCGAAGTGCCACCCAAAAAGGTGGGGGAACGAACCTATACCCCCCTCTCTCTCTCTTTCTCTCTCTCTCTCTCTCTCTCTCTCTCTCTCTCTCTCTCTCTCTCTCTCTCTCTCTCTCTCTCTCTCTCTCTCTCTCTCTGTTCAATGGCCTAGCCCGTGGCGACAAGAGTTCGCGGAGCAGGCGTGCCTCGTCCCGGCGTGCACGTACTGCCTGGACCGCTCCCCACCAGCCCCGACAACCCTTCACCTCCGCCCGCCCCGCCCCGTCCCAACCCGCTCGCAAAATGCGAACGCCCGGTCGGCAACCATTTCCCTCCGCTCCCCATGCTATACCGAAATGTTGCTCGATTGCTCAACCTGAAAAGAAAAATTATGCGACACAGACAGTGGCCGAGAGAAAGGGCGAAAAGAAAAGGTAGAAACTTGATAAGGCAATGATGGCTTTTCTCTTTCACCCCCCTCTCTCTCTCTCCCTCTCTCTCCCCCCCCCCAAAAAAAAAGACGAAAAGAAAAGAGTTGCCGACAAACCTGTCTGCGACTCGAGTGAAGTTACTGGTGCAAGACGAATGAACTTTTAATTCATTCCATTCAGGCGCTGAGCTGGCATGCAATTGCTTCCCATAGACCGGCATAAAGAGAGAACTTTATTTTGCGTATAGGGGAGCCCAGGCATAAAAAGAAAAGAGAGAAAAAGAGTGCAAGGCAATTGTGTCTTTGGGTATAGCCGCTATCCATCAAGTCCATTTTGATTTTCTTCCGGGGAGGGGGCTTGGGGCATTCATTTAGATCGATTCTTTTGGCCAACCCCCCCCCCAAAAAAAAAAAGTCAAAAGGCGTAATCTTGTCGTCAACGCTCAGTTTAGCAAGGGCCATTTTTCACCGCCCAAATCTAATAAACTGGTCGACCGACTTGTTCAGTTTCCTCTGACCTTGAGTTCGCCGCCGGCTGTTGGCTCGACTTCTCCCCCTTTCTATTGGGCTGGGATCAATCCGTCCCCTCCCCCTCCCCCAAATCATTTGGTATAATTCTATTCATTTCGGTCATTTTAATTCTTTATCAGAGCGCCCGATGCCAACATGAAAGTTAGGCCATTATCATAAACGCAAAAGTGATAAAATGCTTCCCAGAATCTGCTGCGTATACCGCGCTAAAGGATGTTGATGGATTTGTTTTCTCCCCAGGAAAAGCGTGAGATGGCTCATAACTCCAAGAGACTCAATGGGCGTGAGGTTTTCGCATCTTTGATTGCAGAACCGCGTGGAGTGTATATACTGAGCCAATGTCTCCTTCCGCCACTGTTATCACCATTAATGGCTGAGAGTAATATGCAAAGATGTTGCAAACTGCTTACTGACTAAAATATTACCCAATGTTTGTGGGCCTGGCGTTTCGATCCTATAGCAGAACCTCTCTATGGAAGAATACGACGTGGCCTGCATTTTGTGGTACTGGACGCCAATACACCCTCCCTATCTAATAATGCGGTCAATCCAAATACCCACTCATATATAAAAGCGGCGTTGGTTGTGTTATTGTTGTTGTTATTGTTGTTGTTGCTGTTGTTGTTGTTGTTGCTGCTGTTGTTGTTGATAATGATGTTGTTGCTGTTGTTGTTCATAATAATGTTGTTGTTGTTGTTGGTGTAGTTGCTATTGCTGTTGCTTTTTAACTACAAATCGGACGACTTCTCTGGTTTGCATTTCTTTCTTTTTGCAAATAGCAAATAGCTGTTGTTGTTGATAATGATGTTGTTGTTGTTGGTGGTGTAGTTGCTATTGCTGTTGCTTTTTAACTACAAATCGGACGACTTCTCTGGTTTGCATTTCTTTCTTTTTGCAAATAGCAAAGAAACATTTGACTGGACCAGGACTTGAATCCGAGACGTCTGGTTCTGCGGGCCAGTGCTCTTACCATCTGAGCTATTGGGTCCTTAGATGGTGGCCCTCCCAATTAGTCGACTAGTCTTTGTCAAAGGTGAGGGCGCCAGCAAGAATCACCCAACCATTAAAGTGCCTTGTATCTCCAGGGATCACGTCCCTGTTTTCATTTAAACAACCAAATGTTGTAAACCTGGCGAGTGAAAAGTTTGAACAAAGCGGTTGCAGCCATTTGAATTCAAATTTCAAGAGAAGAAAAAAAAAGAAAAAAAAAGAAGAAGGAAAAACTAACTTGGGCCTGATGGACAATTTAAAAAAAAAAAAATCTTTATGGAAGCAAGCTGACACTAAACTTTCATTACATGGACATTATGACTGTGAGCTATTTTCTCCCTTTTTTTGGTGGGGTGGTATACCGCGCGACCTTGAGAAGTAAATCCACCCGCGCAAAATAGGCATGCCACACCTGGCATGTATAACGCACAATTACCATAGAATCATCAATCACCAACAAAAATGCATATGATTGGGCTAGCGACGATGCCCCGGGATGCGTTGGGCCTAAATATCATAAAGTTCATGCGAGGCAACGTATTTGGGCAAAGCCAATTATACATGTAGCAAGAAAAAAACAGAAAAAAGACGAGATGGACATGGCTCTTACGAGTGCTGTAGACTATATTTTCTCCATCAACAATCATTTCACGATAAATCTGTTTTAATTAAATAAAACCATATAGACAGACTGGCAATGACTATCATATAATGTATACGTGTACGTAGGACATCAAAGTTGGGTTGAAAATAATGCGGTATACATTGTCATGTATATGTACTTCATTTGGTACAGATCCACTGCTATGGGCTTTAATTTGTAGACGGCCTTGGTTTATACAGGGTGGATATTAGGCCTAATTCGAAACTCTAGTCATACCGAATTCGTATCGAACGAGTTTTGTACATTTCAGTGCCACATTGTACTATGTTGAGAATGGTGCCCATTGGAAAGCGTGAATGAAAATGGTGATCGGTTTGGGTTGAAGATTCACACGGCTTTCGACGCCACAAACGCCCCCAGCGACCGCTACACATTCACACCCACAGACGATAAACCTCCACTTCACTGCTCAAACAAACGATGCCACGTACCAGGAAGGTTACCATTCCATGAATTTATTTGTAGATCTGATCATAACTTTGCTCCAAATGACACACTAACAGTCTGACTAGAATTTCCGCAGAAATATGAGGGCGGGAAATAATTTTAAAAAAAAGGAACCTTGCTTATTTGGGAAATAAACCGCCACATTTAGTATGTATCACGAGATATTCAGGGCAATTCGTTTGTCTACATCGGGCACTGGTTTTTCACCTTTTTTTTCTAGCACCATTATGTATTTGTACACCTGATAATAAACCATACAACCACACGTGTTTATCAGCCTCATATGTGAGTATGCTCCCTAGTAACAGGTCAGGATCTTCCCCCGCGAAACAGCCAGGTGTACGGCACACAACACGGTTCAAGCTGGTTGATAATTACTTGTAATCATCGCCAGTCGAACCAAAAGAAAAATCTTCCCACAATAGCTGGGAGCTAAGCCATTTTCCCTCTGACGTGAACTTGAACATCTTCCTGAAATGTAACATACCCCTTTGGATGCTATCGAAATCGATGGGCTATTCGCATGCACCGACAATGACGTCATTCCTCACCCAGCAGGACTGGGGATACGTGGAATCAGACCCGGTGTTCACTGTTTGCTCCCAGATCGTTCAAAGTCTATTGAATGTAAATATTATGCGATCCTGCGCATACAATGTGAAGCCAGAGGAGTTACCAATTGCTGGTCGTGGCGTGGTACCTTCGGGCCAAGTCGTACGACATTGGCAGTAAACTCCCGAAGCTCAAAAAAAAAAAAACGATGTGAAGTTGCGCTGGTGCAGTGCTAACATAAACGTAGGTGCGTTCACTTTATACTACACACGAAATGAATGAGTAAAATCAACAAGATCAAAGTGGGTTGCTCACACGAAAATGCCTTCGGGGAAGGTGCTCAGGGATGGGAAAACCACAGGCACGTCACCTTTAAAGAGATGAAAAATATCTGGCCACTGTAGATATGCAAAAATGTGTATTTCTTTAAGAAAATGAAGAAAAAAACCAGTAACTTATTTCAGAAACGGTAGCCACTCACCAGTCAAGTTATAAAGTAAGCGAGGCGTGTATTTCGCAATCGCCCGATTCTGCTACAGTGTACGCTCTTTTTTGGCATTAAAGTCTAATTACAACATTACAACTCAAAATGACGTCAAAGGACAACTCCTGGTTGGTGGCTGTATAAAAGTCTAGCTTCTAACTTCAAGTAATATACTTCTTCAAGTCACATTACTATAGGAAAAAGGAGAACTTAACGGTCGGTACTCTTATCATAAATCTTAATTTAAAAGGTCACATAGTTCAGTATGCTTCATTCTCCTGACCTATAATACACGTCGATAAGGTTTTCCCTCCGTCTAAAATACTAGATTAAGTTCTGTACATTTAGTAGTATAAATATCATCTGATGTGAAACTATGGTACACGGTTTGTAAATTATTATTGTGAGAGTGCGTTCTTCCTGTGAACACAAACAAATGCAAACAAATGACCGAGGGGGGAGCATGGGTTATTAAACACGTCCACATATAAATTAACATTTTGTGCCAGGTACGCATTCAAAATGCTTTGCGGATTTCCGTTTTGCTTACAAACGGTTAGATCTACGAACACTGTCGCGCGGGTTTGCATTAGCATAACTGTTGTCTGTGAGTCACTAAACGACACGTATACTTCTCTTATGGGTCCGGGGATATGGAATGAGATAAAGGCGAGCTATGTCGAGGGCACTCGTCCAAGAGTATGAGACGAATTCTTTCAGAACCCGTGAACTCGGAACTGATTCAGCAGTGCGCCCCACTGCTGCACTTGTGAGTGTATGTGTGTGCGTGGTGTCTCTGGCCGTGGCTCTGAGCAATGCACGTGACCGTACACGGCAGACGCCCAAAGGACAGGCGAATGGATGTGGCTTAGAGTAAAGCACATATCCCTACACGGCAGACGCCCAAATGGCCGGCCATTGGCTATGGCTTAGAGTAAAGCACATATCCCTACACGGCAGACGCTCAAATGGCCGGTCATTGGCTATGGCTTAGAGTAACGCACGCATCCCTACACGGAAGATGCCCAAATGGCCGGCGAAAGCCTCTGGCTGCCCTACAAGGGCAGAAACTCAAGATGGCCGACGAATGGCTCTGGCTGTGGGGTAGAGTATAATAACGTACAGGTCCATACAAGACAGACACAGAAAAGACCATCAATTGCAAAAGTAACCTGAGGCTACCGCGGCAGAGATCCGTGACTCGGCCTAAGACGCCCCCTTCCAACCTCCCAAAACCACAATCTTCTTTGGCACTGGCTAAGACGTCGCCACCCATTCACCCCCAAAAGGCTAACAAATACACCATCAACAGGTAGGAGGAGCGTTGGGCCAACATGAGTGGCGCAAGGTATTGGAAATGTCTATCGACCAATAATGTCATTCCCAGCTCATAGTAAGACCGACGCTGGTTTAACATTGCCTAACAGTGCACAGTCTGTGGCCTATTGGGGCTGAAATCTGAAGCTCGGTTTTTATTGACTGGTCGTCGTGTTCCACACACCGTGTTTACCTCGGAAACCGAACCAAAAACGGGAAAGGCCACATCTATGCCCGTTACTTTACGGAGCCAGAGCGGAATCACTGTCTGAAGGCGTGTACGATCGATGGGGCGGCGGTAAATTGACGCCATCTTGGAAGGTGTGTGTGTGTGGGGGGGGGGAGTAAAACCATCACTGTATAATAATACGTTTCTCGTCACAGTAACAGTAACATTACATCCCTGTAAACGGTATACACTCAAAGCGATCTTGAATTTATTTCAATGGGAAGTTTGCCGCCAGTGGTCGGTACTACTTCATCTCCGCTCGCCGAAAGAAGTTATCCGGTGGAACTCGGTAGGCCCCAGTACTTGGCTTAAAGCCACACAACAGCCGAGTTGTCCCTGACTGGTTTTGTCCGATGGAAGGCTGACGGTACCACGGGACGAATCGGTGGCAGCTCCGTGCGTGTAGGAGGCATCTCGACAGCTCGTGGAACGGGCACCAAATAGTCCGCTGGTTTGTTTTCCCTTCTTCTATCCCTAGGTCTTCCTTTTTTCCTTTAGGCGAATATCTTTAATTTGCTTTCCCTTCGCTCTCTCTTCTCTCTCTCTTTTTTTTTGTTGGGGGGGGGAGGGGGCGAGCTCGGTGCCAACTCACGGAGTTTGTCGCACAGTCCATTGCACTTGTCAGCCCCAGCCAAAATCCATCCCAGTTGGGCACTGGATAAATGGGTGAAGGGGGGAAGGGGGGGAGGCGAGGGAGAGGGTTCACCGATGAGAAAGAAAAAAAATCATTCGCTAAATGAATGAGTCATTTATTAGACTGAAAGGAGGGGGTTGTGTGGAGAGAGCTAGCGAGAGAGCTAGAGAGAGAGAGAGAGAGAGAGCTAGCGAGAGAGCTAGAGAGAGAGAGAGAGAGAGCTAGCGAGAGAGCTAGAGAGAGAGAGAGAGAGAGAGACGAAGTCTCTGGGAATTATCATAATAGAGATGCATCCTGCGGCTACAACCGAGTTCCTTCAGTTCAGCTGATGAATGCTGGCTCCTTTGTTTGCGTTCGAAACTGGCTCCTGATCATTGCTGCTCTTGTCGATTATTTTCGGGGTTTTGTACAAGATGATGTCTATAGACGTGCGTGCTCGGCGAGTTCATTTCAGATGGATCCCAGCTTCGTCGCTCGGGGCCCTCATCTGTCAGAGGAGCTCGCGTGGAGGACGGGGCCGCACGTCTGGCAACCAGACTCTCTCCTCTGCGTATTTGACACTAGGGGGAGGGTGGATCGGGGGGGGGGGGGGTGCGGTCGCAAAACTACTCCCGTTCGAAATCCCACAACAGCCAATCAGCGCTCGCGACGCTCGGAGACATGTATCCCAAGTCCGGGGCTATGTGCATGCACCGGTGTCGCTGATTGGCTCAGCCCCGACGACCTGGTTTGTCCGAGTGGCGTCTCCGTGGCGCAGACGACGCCATTTTGTGCGTCTGTGTGTCCGTGTGTGTGGTGGGGAGGGGTACGGTAGGTGTATAGGCGCTCAAATCGTCAAGTGTCCTATTTACAAGATGTTGGGGCGGCGTCAAGGGGTACGTCACGGCTATCATAAGGAGCTCTGCTGGGTCTCCATGCGCCACCTGTTGACGTGGTGCGACCCTTTCTTCTTGGCGTCTTGTTCCCCTTCCTCCTCCGTCTTTATTCGCTTGTATTTCGTCCGTCGGTTTTGGAACCAGACTTTGACCTGGATCGACAAAAAAAACAGACAAAACCGAAAGTAAGTTTGGGGGCAACTCTCTAAATCAAGTTCAATGATCACAAACAATATTAAGTCTCTTGGGTGCACTAATAAATGAACAGTGAAGTTTCTTTTAGTTTTGGAACTGGAGTTTTGCTGTCAAAAGGGACAATAAATAACGATAAAAATGAACAAATACTTCAAGTCAGGCCAGGGTCGATTAATGCAAATCCCCCCCCCCAAAAATAGAATATCTCAATAGAGGACTATTGTAACGAGCTGATTTGTTGTGGACATACAACCACAGTTCATTCCTACGTCCGTGAAAAATTGATGGGAACTGGGTTGAATAATTGTCAGGTAATCCGGTCTGCGGTAGGCCTACCGTGACTTCCCCCTTTCCACATCCCCGATCCCCCGCGCCCTAAAGCCCTAACCTCACCAGGGCAGGGCCACCACTATACCGTCCCCATTCCCTCCCATCTTCCCAGCGCTCTGTCAGAACCAGAAACCGTGCCCGCCTTACCCCCCTCTCCCTCCCTGCCTCCCACCCGCCCGCCCGCCCGCCTCGTAATCGCCACGGCGCGGTCTCCAATTCCGATCCTCGCAAAAAGCATCGCAATTAAAAGTCATTTTTAAAACGACAAAAGATTTGGGTTTCATTAGGGGGATAGGACCGGTGGTCGGTATTAAGCTCTCGTAGAATGCAGGGAGAAGGTTTTTTTTTATTCATTATTATTATTTTATACTATTTTTGTTATGGTCTTGGACTCCCCCCCCCCTCTATACCGCGTGCCTGGGGCGATGTTCCGCAACCCATAGGTGGGGGGTTGCTATGTGCGTGACCGACGCACACCCCTTCATCCCTCCATTCCTCCTTTCCCCTCTCCCCTTCCCACCCAACAAGACCAGACCTGGAATTATTGCCACCGACATCAATCCATCACACTGCCGAGCGCCCGCACGGGGGGAGGGAGGGGAGGGCGAGTCGTGCATGGGCTGATGCGGGCGGGGAACGGGGAGGGGGAGAGGAGGGAGGAGGGAGGAGGGAGGGACGCCGTGCCAACGCGCCGGTTCCCCCACGCCCTGTGCCGTGCGCCGACCAAGCGCATCTCCGCGCGCACGGTACAGCAACCGGTACTCGGTATAGTATAGCTCGCCTCCCCCACCCCCCCCCCCTCCTCCTCCTCGCCTTCCTCCTTCTTCTCCCGCCCCTAAACCCCGCTCGACCGATGCTCGAGTGGCAAGCGGATGTCGCACTTCCGAGTAAATTTAAAAGCACTTCACTTTGCCGCCCGTGCTTGTCCTTCCCTCCCTCCCTCCCTCCCTGCCTGCCTGTCTTGCCTGCCTTCCTCCTCTATCTAGCGGTGGGCGGGGGTAAAAAAAAAACCCGTGCAATGTGCCGGAGATTACCAAGCAATCTGTGTAAAGCATGGCACGGCCCACTGCATGTGACAAGAATGCGACGCTGGCCACGGACCATTAACAGCAAGGCCCCCCAGCAAATTCGAAATTAATGGCGGCTATTATATTAATGGTATTCGGGCAGGTCGCGCGGGGGGGGGGGGCGGTCCTTTTTTACTGGACTGTAAGCGGCAACCGTGAGACAACGGGTCGAAAGCTCAAGCCCTACCTACATGACACACACAACGGTACGGCAACAAGTCAACGAGAGCGCCAACAGAAACCTGCCCGTTGACATTGTCGCCCTCTTCCAGGCTATTTTGACATAGCGTCCGATCACAAACTATAGAATTAGTTTAAAATAAGCGCGGACAATATTGCACGGCTTCAATCTGTCACTGACGAGGTCCGCATTATATAGAGAGGATCGTACAGGCCTTCTGTTTGCACGTCAGGTCTGTGTCCGACACCCATCTCAGGAGAGCATGCAGAGGGACAAATCTCGTCGTTATAACACGCAACGGCCACAGGTTCCGCGGTTTACTACAAATCCGTTTCTGCATTCATTTACACGGCCGACTTCAATGCACTTGGCAATGAAACCGTCAATTGGGACTTCACTACGGTACATGGTTGAAGCAACATCCCCAAATGGCGATTTTAAACCTGATTAATCTTGAGTGGGTATACTGGACCCAAGTAAGACAACATGTCTTTTATGTTATACCAAGCACCTCCCTATAGGCATATACAGACGGATTCCCGAAAAGAGGGTTCTGCTGAATTTGTACCGCGCGCGTGCATGCGATGAAAGTCGTGGCAATCGAGTCATTAAGAACAAAAACCGGTCTTTAGTTTTCACTATGAGGATACGACCCATATGGGCGCGGTTCGTGTCAAAACAAGGAGAATGAAATGTTATCATCAATTTTCTCCCAAACCCACGTGTGACGACAACTCCGTGTCCCCATTAATAAGGACCACGATAGGGTTTGGGCAAAGTTTCCCACCAACTAATATCCCTATACAGTAATACCCCCCCCCCCCCTTCTCGGCCGCCCGAGGAGCGGAAATCATTGCACTCGTACTGAGACGAAGCGAGGATACTCGAACTCGATGAACGATTGGAACTTGGAGAGAAAGAGAGAGGGAGAGGGATTGAGAGAGAGGGGGTTTGAGAGAGAGATGGAGTGAGAGAGAGAGAGAGGGAGGGAGAGAGAGAGAGAGGGAGAGGGTCTGAGAGAGAGATGGAGTGAGAGAGATAGAGGGAGAGAGAGAGAGAGAGAGGGTTTGAGAGAGAGATGGTGTGAGAGAGAGAGAGAGAGAGGGAGGGAGAGAGGGAGAGGGTTTGAGAGAGAGATGGAGTGAGAGAGAGAGGGAGGGAGAGAGAGAGAGAGAGTCTGAGAGAGAGGGAGAGGGTTTGAGAGAGAGAGAGAAAGATGGTGAGAGAGGGAGAGAGGGTTTGAGAGAGAGAGAGATGGAGAGGGTTTGAGAGAAGGGGGAGAGGGTTTGAGAGAGAGATGGAGAGAGAGGGGGAAGGAGAGAGAGAAGGGGAAAGTATTTGAGAGAGAGGGAGAGGGGCATAGGGACAGAGGGAGTAGAGGGAAAGGGAGAGAGCAAAAGAGCGAGAGAGGAGAGAGACGGGTGTTGTGAGAGAGGGAGAGAGAGAGGGAGAGACAGTGTAAAAGAGAAAGAAAGAGGGTTTGAGAAAGAAAGAGGGGCGGAGAAATGGCTGGACAGGTAGAGAGGGAGATATTTTAAAGAGGGAGGGAGAGAAAGAGCGATACAGTGAGACAGAGAGAGAGAATGACAGATAAACAGAGCCAGAGACGCTGACAGAACCAGAGACGCTGACCGAGACAGAAAGACGGGGAGAGAAAGAAGAAACAGAGAGACACAGAAATAGATGTAGAGAGAGACGTGGAGAGAAACAGAGTGACAGAGAGAGAGGGGGGAGGAAGGGGAACGTCGAGAAAGATGCGTGAAATGAGAGAAAGGAAGACAGAAACAGACAGACAGACAGACGGAGACAGATGTGAGTGTCGAGAGGGGAAGCTTGTGAAGAAAGAAGGAAGGAAGGGCCAACAGAAACAAAGGAAAACAGACAGGTAGAACGACGCGGACCGAAGTGTCTATAGACTGAAGCCAGCACCGTCCACGCCCGCGTTCGTTCGGCTGGCCGGCAGGCTGGGGTCAGCCGTTCGGAACGCCAAGGAAGTAATCAGGCGGTACAGTGTTCCCAGATTGAAAGTAAACGCGCCGTGAAGCAGGCCGGGAGGTATAGGGGAGGCGGTGATCATGAGCAAGTTTTTTTTTTTTTTTTTTTTGGGGGGGGGTGTAACGCCACGGATAAATCACGCCATAGTAAGGTAACTGTTTGTCCCCGACATCAACCCCACTCTCCCACACACACCCTTCTGGGTTTTTTGTTTGTCTTTTAAACTTCAGTCGTTGTTTTACTACCGGTATGTTCTTGCCACGTCAACACAAACAGCCGCCGTGCGCAGAGGCAGGGCGCGGCAGGCTCAGTAATGTCGGCTACAATTCGAGCAAAATCGCGGCGCTATCTTGCGATATAAAAGAAACATTTCCCGACAGGGGCGACTTTTCCTGGAGTTGATTGAACGCTCGAGACCGAGATAAAAAAAAACCCAACCATAGCAAATTATACAAGTGGTCTTTTATCGGTATTCTAGAAACATTTTGCCGGCATGGCAGTCTATTTTAAGAGCAATTTAAAAGCTTTTCGCTTCACCGGGAAGGCTCACCATGCTGTAACACACAAAGGGAGATTCTGTGTTTCAGCACCTACCCAGGGAGAGACGTCCCGATGAACGGCATACAATCTATACGCTGCGGGTAATTTTTTTAAGGGGGGAAGGTAACCCTTTCATCATAATCTGGTCTAGCCCCGAGTCATTACCTGTTATATGGAAGGACTGAATAGCGCCGAGCCGTGCCTGACCAAATACGAACAACCGACGGGTTGTATCCACCCCGCCAGCTGCAACAGGTATAAGGCACGTGTACGTGCGTAACGACTCCCCTCCCCCACGCGTCGGAGCCGTTCGGCTCGGTCGACGGCGCCACCAAAAGCCGCCGCCAGCGGTTCTGCGCCGAACGGAATAATGTCTCCTCCGTTCTTCGTCGGAGTCACGGGGCCGGGCCTGCCTGCTCTCCGGATCGACGTTTCGAGCGGTGCAAACGCGCCCGTCGTCTACTGCATCAGCAGAAGACGACGAACGACGAAAGCGCAGAACAGGCCGGCAATCGATACATCACAGCCTCTCTGCAATATATCGAGGTCGGCAATGACCATCCGCTCTCTTTTGAATTTTGCCGAAGACTTTCGTCAAGTCCATTTGGGTTTGTTTAGATCTATTTTGTTTTATCTATTACCAAAGTGCGGAGCGTTTAGCCCTCAGCCATTAATGCGCTCGGTGCATGCAATAAATCCATTCTTTGAAAGCAATATGTGACTGTATAGCATAAAACCAAGAGAAAAAGTGTCGTCTACCATTTGGATAATGCATATCAGACCAGGAGAAACTTGTGCCGTGAAATCCCCCTACGAAATTACAGGGGGGGGTCAAGCTACGGTTAAAGGTCCTTTACAACATTGATAAACGTCAAAAGATTGCCACACTTTGTGTGTAAAACCATGAAACATTAAACAAAAAACTGCGAATGTTTTAGCTCAAAATCTGAGAGAGTAGAAAAAGCCAAAAAACCGTCACGGTTTTCGCAACGTTCTGTAGTGCAAGGAATAGTTTATTACTCTCGAGTAATAAGCTATTTGTTGAGTGAAGACTTCTCGAGAAGAACAGCATCCCAGACCGTAAGATTTGAACATGTGGATTCTATCATGACAATCAACAAACTGTGCAAATTAGAAGGAAATCTGTGAATTTCGATGTTTTGCGATCTTCCCAATGTTGTATTGGCCTTTAATGTACTGCGATCGATTTGACAATTGAAATGCACCACGGAAACAGTAAAGCTAATTGAACATAATCCACCACGGGTGGTATAAGTGACACCATTGATTCTTTCTTCATGAGGATATTAAGGGAACAAACCGGCATTATCTCCCAACGTAAACCCACAACGCTCCAACTCTTAAAAATCACAAACTGTACAAGTAGCCTATGTAAATATGATGCTGTTGGTTAGATAAAAAGAGCCATTGTTGTCATGAGTTGAACAGACTGTTCTCCATTCTGGTTCCGCGCTAGAGTCGACGTCCAAATCACGTTCGACCTCCCCCCCCCCTTTTTTTTGGGGGGGGGGGGCATTCTGAAGTTGCAACGGCGAAGCCGTTGCAAAGCTCTTTCATCCAATTTAGAACAACATAATTTTTTTTTGGGGGGGGGGATCGGTCCACAATGGTTAACGCATAAATGGCCCCTTAGTATCAGTGCACTACGGGATGGTGCGCTGGAATCTTTGGAACAGGTCGGGCGCACGTTTGCAACTATAGATGGTAATGTCAACTTGTGGCATCGCCGACGTTTTGCCGTCCTCTCTAAAACTCAATTGGTGGATTCAGAAGCCAAGTTGTTTTTTTCCCACAGAGACAGCTCAGCGTCAATCCCCCATCCCCCTATCTCCTGTCACCTTCGGGCGGCCATTGTCCGCCTTTTATCCCGAGGTGTGACTCAGGCAAGCCGGGCGGCCCCTTGGCAAACAGGCAAGGTCGGCCGTCCGGCAAATAATTCCCTCTCCTCGCTGTACCCCTCTCCTCACTGTATCTCTCCCTCTTTCTCACTCTCCCCTCTCTCTCTCCAACTCTTCCTCTCTCTCTCCATCTCTCTGTTCCTCGCTCTCTTTCTCTTTCTCCCTTTCTTTCTCTCTCCCTCTCTCCCCTCCTCTCTCTATCTCTTTCTCCCTTTCTCTCTCGCTCTCTCTCTTTCTCTCCTCTCTCTCTCCCCCTCCCTCTCTCTATGTATATACCTCTTTCGCCCTTTCTCTCTCTCCCTCCTTCTCTCTCTCCCTCCTTCTCTTTCTCACCCTCTATCTCTCTCTCTCTCTCTATTTCTCTCTCCCTCCCCTCCTCTCTTTCTCTCTTCCCCCTCTCCCTCCCCACCTCTATCTCTTCCGCCCTCCCTCGCTCTCTCTCTCTCTCTCTCTCTCTCTCTCTCTCTCTCTCTCTCTCTCTCTCTCTCTCTCTCTCTATCTCTCTCTCTCTCCCACTCTCAGTATCTCTCTCCCCCCTCTCTCCCCATGTTCTCTCCCTCCTCTGTTTAAAATCAGGCCGAGATTGGGCGCATAAAGCCCGCTTCGACACCTTGGCCATTGTGGTGCCGACGCTCGCAGACGATGGGGCACAACACCGAACTCACACGCAAAAGAGAAAACATAAAAAAAATTATCCCCGCGTCACGGGGCTGCCTCTCCTTGGGTGTGGTGGGGAGAGGAGGAGGGGGGAGGGGGGGGGGAGCGAGCCAGCCTCGCATTTCGATACATCCAACAATGAAAAGGTTTTTTTTTTTCTGTTTGAGCCACCATGCTGATAAGATCAACAGACGTCCCCCCTCCCCTCCTCTCTCCACATTCGCCAAATTGTATTCCCGTCTGCCAGATTTGTTTTTTCCCCGTTTCCCTTTGACCGTACTAAATGAGCTATCAAATTAGTGGAGCGTCATTGTTCGTTCGTCGCGATCCTCGTGAAGACTACTGACCCTTGTTCCCGCTATGTTTCCCCGTGTCATTTCAATGTGTGGTACAGACTGATGGCGTCGGGGAAAAAAAATAAGTCAGAAAAACACGACTGCAACTTTTGAATAGTTTTGAAGAAAAACAAAACCGGCAGAGGGAACTAGGACTGAACCAAGACCCGTGGTTTTGCGTACGCGTTGTTGTTCAAATCCCGGTCCAGTCCAAGTTTTATTTTACCATGATTTTCAACCCACCCACCCCCTCCCCTCAAATTTAAGCGTAACAAATGATTGCAATTGTATCCATTATTGGCCGTTGATATTCAACTACCAACTTCCTCGCATTACGGTTTCATTTTTCTTTGTTTTTGCCGAACTTTAGGTTACAATATCGCCTCCATATCTCAGTTGACAATGTTAAGTTCTCGCAGGAAATCAAAGTGATGCCGACAAGTCACGAACTGGTTGCTGTCTTACTGCCGTCCAGGAACGATCCCGATTGGATCGAACCGTCAGGCCCTTAAAAGTTAAAGACACGACGAAAACTGCATGCTCACATTTTCTGCCCGCCGATTTAATGCTGTCAAACTTGATCTAGGATTGTGAATGATTTGGTGTGCAATTATTATACAGTATGTGAGTAGGAGCTTTGCGGTGATACCGTGTATAGGCAATATCATCTCTTAAAGCCCCTACACAACATTGGTAAGATCTAAAAACAGAAATGTTCACAGATTTACAAGAAACATAAACAGTTTGAAAATGGTTATAGTAGAAACCTCTCACTGAAATATTTCTGCCTAAAATGTTGTATTTTTGGAGAGATGAGTAAAGGAAATCGTTTACGTCTCACCGAGATCTCAACTATTTTTCGGAACAGTACGGCGTTGAATGCTGCATTTTCGTGAAACAAATGAGGTGTTTTTCACAATTTTCTCGAGACTTGGTTGGCAAATTGAGCTGAAATTTTCACAGGTGTGCTATTTCATGCGTATGTTGGATCAGACAACGTATGGATGCTATTCTTTGACCTCGACCAATGTTGTGTAGGGGCTTTAAGAGAAGGAGTAGGGCTCTGAAAAGAGCCGGTAACTCAACGCTTCTGGTAGTGATGTACTCTGCCTGTCGTCAGCAGTTGCCGGCTCTTTTCGGGGCCGTACTGCTCTTAAGAGATGATGTACATAATGTCACCGCAAACCTCCCACTTGGAATGTCCAACATTCAAGTCTTAGCTTTACAGTTTGTGTCAACCACACAATTACTTTGGTCGGTAGATCATCGATGCAAATGTTAAACGCATTGGTAGGCTATAGCCACCAACCCAACTATATATGAGACACAACACTGAACATTTCACCAAAAAAAGAAGATTAAGAGCTGCAGAAAAAATGTAAACAACAACGCGCGTTCACTTTCGAGAACAACTCGGTCGAGATGGCCTGTGCGTGTGAACTGCCATCCCCTGCCCAAGGTCATCAGACTCGTTCCCGCATAGACGATTGCAACCTCGAACGGAAGCGGGACCGCCGGCATGAACTTGTGCGTTTGAAATGCACACGGGTGAGGGGAGGGGCTCGCTTTCCTGCAATGTTCACTATACAGGCTCTATAATTATTGCGTATCGATATGGTTTGCATCGAATGTACGCAGCAGCACTGAGCATCGTTAAAGAGCGATATGTACACTGAACCATTAATAGGACGATCACAGAGAGGAACGAGTTTCACAACTGATATAAGGAGGCGCGTTGCCGCTTGGTAAGAGTTACCGATTTTATAGTCATCGGTTGCATAGCTGCTGATATTGTTGCTGCTCGCATTTATTGTTGAACCTGCTGCTGTTTCTGTCGTTGCTATCCAAGTGCACCGGACACTGATATATTTTTGTTTGAAAAATGTACATGCACACTGCGGAAGCTAAAAAAGTAAACACAAGAAAATGTGTCGTCGGCGCATAATTCTACACAGCAACAACATTTTGGAAGCCAACAAGTATTTGTAGCCATGCAAGCACTGGGTCAGTTTCCAACATAATTGTTTGGATAAATTGAAGAAAAGAAATGGCAAAGAAAACTTTTTATTGGTCTAAGACTTGAACCCGAGATCTCTGGTACCAGCGCTCTTGCCATCTGAGCTATCCGGCTTTTGATTGTATAAAGCAAATCGAATGATGCACCCTCATTACGGGGGAACAACATTACTGTAGCATTTCTTCCCCAATGTAAAACACCAAGTTCTAGGCATAGGCACCGTACTGAGCGTTGTTGAACTACGGGTCAACTAAGGGTCAACGAACGTGCCTGAAAGCGCTGCATCGCCAATGGCCGTATCGACTCAGCATGGCCTTCAAAATGGACAACTACTACGCGCACTGCGCATGACGTTTTTATCCATATATGGTAACGGTCTCATCTGAGCATGGGGCCCGGATCAGACCGTTACACCGGCAATATCTAGCCGTCGGGGTTTGATGGACCAGTAATGACACCAATTGATGCCTGGACCACCAAGGGCTAGTTCCATTATCGCTCAACATTATTTTTTGTCTGCGGTGCATGATTGCGCCGAGAGATTAGACATTCCACAGAAAATAGCACGCGAGAGGCTCGAGAAAGCGTTCAATCTTGGTGACACTAAGCACATCGATAACAAAAAATGTATTTGGCTAACGACCGGCGTGGCCAGGCGGGCGGAGCTAGGCGGGTATGCTCATGTCGGGGCGATAACAACAAGGAAAAAAACACCCAGAATGGCTGACACGGAAATTAACTGGAGAAAAGCCATCAAAACAATATCAATTGCCGACACTGGTAATCAAAAGTATGAGTTGACAACCGACAACGACTGCCATGAGCGAGATAAGCACTGATTATGGGCAAAGAATTCATCGCCCTGATGACCGAATGGAATGATTTGTACGCGGACCGCGTTCCAGAAACGCATACAATACATTCGGGGTGGGTACATGAAGATAGCCCTCTATATAGATCAACGCCTGTAAGTCTATACAGCCTTCGAGTTGCACACATCTTACACACAAGATGATTTTTTTCGGACCCAAGTAATCTCTCTGCCCTATTTTTTTTCCACCGGCGCACGGATGAAGGTGTGGAGCGGAGGATCCGCGGCCTGGCTGGCGCATTGAGTTGTCGCGCGGAGGGACTGCGTGGAGCTGCTGGCAACAACACCAAAAACGGGCGGACTTATATATCTGAAAATAGATCCGACAAGGCAGCTATACATCCATGGGTCGGGGCTCAGGCTTCGTCTCCGTCTGACGAAACCCGACGATCCAGGTTGTGGTTTATCGCCGAATTTGAAAGTGTTTGGCTTGAGAAGTACTACAGCGTATTCACTGAGAAACTGGGCCTAAGGCTGTTTCTAGATGCCTGTTGACAATATCACGGGCAAGAGAAACATGACCGAAGCCTAAGCGCGGTGCTAAGCCTTCATTTCGGTAACGGCCATACTCGGCTCACAGAAAGAACTGTCGGGTGGTCCGTATAACGGCCGAGATTTCGTATCCGTGTCCGATCAAAACAAGAATTGGAGGAAAGAGATGCAGGTTTCAACTCCGCTGGCAAACCGAGACCTATATGAATTGCCCTCGGTTGAGCTAATGTGATTAGAAGACGCGTTCGGTTCTCCGTCGCGACTCCTCTATATGACCCAAGAGTTGTCCCCGGCAAAACCCGTTGGAAATGATCGCTTAATCGATACCGACGACCGCGGCATCTGTCCGAAAAGCCTTTGGGAGGCAAGGTGTGAGGTGGGATGGGAGGAGGGGGAATCGGAGGGGGGGGGGGGGTTCGACCGCAGCGCCCTCTGGAGTCCTGGATTGAACATGGAAGGAAGTGGGCCGCGCATGCTCAGCTGCCAGAGCGGTGCACACGGCTCACGGTGAGGTCGGGCGTAAATCATGCCAGCCAGCCCCCCATAAAAAAAAAAATGAAAATGTTTACAAGACCCGCTTGAACTCTGCGTTCTTAACACTCTGACTTCTGGTAGCAGCGGCCTCAATCAAGCACGCGATGGCTTCTTTCGGGGGGGGGGGCTTTCAGAATGGGGGGCCGACTCCTTTCCTTTATTGTTGTCCTTCTAGGCTGCGGAAAAGCCGACTGTTTAGTCAGTGAAAGAGTAGAAATGAATGAGTGAATTCCAGCGGCGACCGCTGGCCCCCTATGGGTGTGTGTTGTGCCAACACACCCTGTCATACCATGCACCCCTCCCCTCCCCCATCAGGAGTGAAATATAAGGCGAGGACAAGATTATTCGACTCGACTCCAATCATACAGACATTCTGTCTGTCGTTTCTCTGCGCACGCCTATAATGTAGGGCATTTCTAAGAACCTTAAACAACTCTCTTGAACAGAATGGGGCGAGTCCCTCTTGGCTTAACTGATGTAACGATTAACTCACACACGGAAATTAGTACTCTTTCTCCATCTCTCCCTATCTCTCTTTCTCCACCTCTCCCTGTCTCTCTCTCCCCTCCTCTCTCTCCACCTATCCCTCTCTCACTCACCCTCCCTCTCTCCCACTTCTCTTTCCCTCTCTCTCCCTCTCTGCCCATGTATCTCTCTCCCTCTTTCCCTCTATCTCCCCTCTCTCTTTTACTATCTTTCCCCTTGTCTCTATTTGCCTCTCTCCCTCCCTCTCTCACTCTATCTCTCTCTCCCTCCCCCTCTCTCTTTCCATCTGTCTCCCTCTTCTCCCTCTCTCCTCTCTCTGCGGATTCTGTGGATGGATCCCGAAACGATGACTCCATCTATCCAATACAGTAATAGCAATGGCGATGCACAGGTCAGTGGGGGAAAGTTTACAACGAGCGACGAATCCCCTTTCAACGTCTGTCAAAATCCTTTCCCCGCTCGTCGGAGCGCTGGCCCACGCCACACGTGTTCATAGAAAATAGAAATAGAAAGCTGGATCTCTTTGCGGTGTAAACCTTCCGATCGGTGCTTGCAAAACAGAGCATTGGTTATAGTTTCGTTTCAATTTCTCGTCACGTCTGCCCATAGCTCGGGCGTGATTCGCTTGGCTGGAAAATTACCACCCCCTCGCTTAACTGATGGTCCCTTCTTTGTGGATCGTATAATATGGGGTTCCGCTGATGTGTGCATGTCGTATTCAGGCAAGTCAACTCAGTGAGTAGTTTGTGGCGCCGTGTATCGCCTGATTTCCAGCGAGCCTTCATTCAGCGGTCCCCGTGAAATGTTCCTACCCTCTCTATATGCCTCGATATGATATAGGCTGGGGTCAACTGGGTGGGGTACTGGGCGTCAATATCGGACGCATATCGGCGGCGTTGTTCCTGTTACAAACAGTATACAGCGTCGGAGATAACAGTAGAGAATCGAAACGCAATTGAAGTACCTTTTCTTTTTGTGAAACCCGGGTTGGGTTGGGGGTGGGGGAGAGAGACGTGGCGCTTCGCTGCTCCAAAAGCTGACAGCCCGTACTAATGCCCAATCAACGCGCAGGCCATCCAATAAAGAGGCTTAAGTGTTCGGTGTTGGCTTCCATTAACTCCGCACTTAGAGAAACATTAAGCGAGCGCCTATACGCGTTATAGACACGAACCGAAAGAGGAGGACGGAAGACTGGTAATGGAATAATGAAATAAAGGCATCTTTTTTTTTCTGCCGGACTGAATAATCGCACGTAAAACAATTACGGCCGCGGAATTAAGCGCCCAGCAAAGCTTTGATGCTGAATATTATGAGTGAGTGAAAGAGAGTGGAAGGGTCCCCCCTCCCTCTGTCATCTGTCTGTCGCTGGCTGCTGTTGCCTGAAGATATTCATATGCCCCCGGTAAGCGCTGCACGCCGTCATTATTAATAATTTTATTAACTTGGCTCTGGCGAGCGCTAATCGTGCATCGTGCAAATTACACCGACCGGGCCTGACTTGTGGGCTGGATTTATAGGCAATAAAAAGAAGCTATTTCTCTTTCTTTTTCTCTCTCACACACACACACTCTCTCTCTCTCTCTCTCTTTGACAATGGCTAATGCCCATGAAAAAAACCCCAAAGATTATCGCTGAAATCAGTGATATCAAATACAATAAAAAATCGCTAACAGCGGTAATTATGAAAAAATGTCCTCCCCATCAGTCCCGATTATTAAAATGCCATTCGTCTAAGGACGTTTTGATGAGCCATTTGGCGGTCTTAAAGGAAAGTTATTGTCGGCGCGTTCGGTTGCCCGACACTGCGTATATAACGCATAACAATACAGACGAGGAAACGTAGCTATACTATAGCAGGGTGGGTTTGTGGAAGAGTTGGTTTCTCTGAACTTTACCTGGCGTATAGTAGTTCTCTATAGGTGGACCTCGGATGGGTAAATGATTGGAGGAACAGGGTTGAAAACAAGCTCCTCGGCTTGGTGGGATTCGAACCGGGCTCCTTTCGGAGTTAGACAGAGAGGCTGCAAGTAAACGCTTTCTACACACCCAACTCTTTGGTTCCTTTTGGAGTCAACCTCTTGTTTTTGCAAGTTGCTCGAGCTTTTCGTTTCGCTTTGTTTTGTTTATTATGGTTCCCCTCGTCGTTTGAGAGAGCGCGGAAAAAAGGGTTTATTTATATCACTAAGAGAGCTAAAGAGAGAGAGAGTGCGAATTTCTGTCCACTAACTATATACCTATACGAGACGCGGTGCGTGCTGGCAACGCTGGCGTGAACTTTCGACGGGAGAGAACAGAATGGCCACAAAATAAAAGTGCAATGGTTTGGAAGACCGCTTGTTTAATGATTGACACACTGGAACACACAGGAAGAAGTGTGACTTTCCTTTCTCTCTCTCTCTCTCTCTCTCTCTCTCTCCCTCTCTTTCTGTCTGTCTGTCTGTCTGTCTGTCTGTCTATCTGTCTGTCTGTCTATCTGTCTCTTTCTATATACCTCTCCCCTCCTCTCTCCCACCTCTCTCTCCTCTCTTTGTCTCCCCCATCTCTCTCTATCTCTCTCCTTCACTCTCTCTCTCTCTTTCCTCTGTATGTCTCTCTCCTCTCTCTATCTCTCTCTGTCTTTCCCTAACTCTCTTTCTACCTCTCCTCTCCTCTCTCCCACCTCTCTCTCCTCTCTCTTTGTCTCCCCCCCCCATCTCTCTCCTCCACTGTCTCTTTTTCTTTCTTTTCAATTTCCCAGCGGTTCGTTGCTTACTAAAGCAACCCGCTCCAGTGGTGGTGATTTCACTATAAACCTGATGTTTCCTGTAGCTCTTATTTTTTTTGTTCTTTAGTAAGGCGTGTGTATTTATTTACCCTCGCCTCTCTTCCCATCGGATCGCATTCCCCTGCATGCACGGTCCTGGCACCGCGAGAGTGGCTCTGAAAGTATCGAAAGAGCCTTCCCCCCGCCACCCCCCCCCCCCTGTGCCAACTTGCCGGGCAGGCAAACGCAACAACATTTGACACGCGGTTCCGTCCGAACAGGATACGGGTGGCTCTTAAATAGCGATGCACTACGGTTTCGGTTTGTTGTTATTCGCCAGGGTAGAAAGAGGCGGGCACACCTGCACTCACAGCCGGCAGAGACCCTGAGCTATCTTCGCCAGTCCGTCCCCGAAGAAGATCTCTTTTTTTCTTTTCCTTTTTGGAAGAGATCTGACGTTGCTGGGTTTTTTTCTCTCCAATCACGAGCCTCGACAATCCCGATGACTTGCAAACCCAAAACTATGCGACGGTTTCCGATTATACGCACTCTATACAGTTAGTAATGGACCCCCAATAATTCTCGCGCATTTTTAACCTTCAAACGACAGCGACGTTTCAATTCAGTTTTTTGTATTATACTAAATACACAGTTTGTCAGCTTCGACATTTCCACTTTCAGGCGCTTTAAAGCCGCCGGGAAAAAAGGGTCGTTTGCCCAATACTCGGTTTGGTCTGATTAGAAACTGTTTGTAGTTCGGTGGTTGATTGGTTGCTTGTTCCTGCATGGCTCTACAACAAGCACAATACAACATTGGGAAGATCGGAAAACATCGATGTCCACAAATTTCCTTCTAATGTACACAGTTTGTAGATGGTCATGATAGAATCCTCATGTTGAAATCTTCCGGTCTGGGATGCTGTACTTCCCTAGAAATCTTCACTCAAACATCGACAAATAGTTTATTACTCGCAAGTACAGTCATAAACTATTTCTCACACTTCAGAATGGTGCAAAAACGTTTTTTTTTTTTTTACTTTTTCTACATTCTCAGATCACCATGAGCTAAAACCTTCGCAGGATTGCTTTTTGGGGATATTTAATGGTTTAACACAAACAAAACTGTGGCAATTTTTTGACCTTTACCAATGTTGTATTGGGCCTTTAATAATGGCTAACTATACCCGCTGATGTTTGGACTTATAAGGCCTACTCCAGTCAATATGTTGAATGCTGCCCAACATTATTATCGACGCAGATTACAATGATATGCTCTTTTGGTGTTTTTTTCCATGGAGGTATCTCGACCACGCAGATACAGCGGGGTCGACGCGCTCATTTCCAAGGCACTCCATCACTCGATAAGCCAAGGCGTGTTCTATCGGTGTCGTTACACCAGAAACCCCTTCAAATTCCTTCGCTATCTCTCCCTCGGCCGTAGCTCATGCATCATTATTCTGACAACAAATTAACGCCTCTATTATTTGATACCCCTCGATAGAAATGTCTCGATACCGAATCTTCTTCTGCGAACCAATCCCCCTCCCTCCCCCTCTCTCTCTCCGAAAACAAAGTCAATGTTCACTGGAAGAATTCGGATGGTGTGACCCTCAAAACACCCAACTGATCTCCAACGACATGGGGGGAATTAGATGAGATTCCGCTGAGGTTATGCGAGCCTGATACAGACTGGATGGTGATGCCAACAAAATGTGTTCTCTTAACTCGAGGGAGTATAAGATTAAGAGGCTGAAATAAAAAAAAAACCCAATAATGACCTGACGAGAAATAAGTATTCGTGGTCATGCCCATTAGGCTATGCCGTTAGTGGGTGAGGTCTTCGTCTTTTTTTCTTCTTTTTTTTTATAAGATGAGGCCGGCATATTTGCTTCTTGTGAGCAAAATTTCTTTGATTGATTGATTGATTGATTGATTGAAGGGAATCGCAGGCGCTTACATGGCAATGAGCGGTAGAGTTTACAGGGCTACGTCAGTGATTCATAGTCGGGTCGATTAGCCCGGCTGTGCACAACAGACATGGGACGTTTTCGAAATGAAGGCTTAGGCCCGAGCTTAGGCTTCGGTCACATTTCTCTGACCCGTTATAATGTCACAGGCATCTAGAAACTAGCTTTTACTCTGTACACATCAAGCCAACACATCTTCAAATTCGGAAACAAACCACGACCTGGATGTTCGATGGTTCGTACTTCTCCTGATGAGAAGGCTACTACTAAGTACTAGCGCCCGACAGGCAGGTCGACCGCTCCGAGTCGGTCGGTCGGTCGGTCGGTCGGGCATGGCAGGGGGGAGGTTGGGCGTTGTTCCACCCCCCCCCACGAAGTCTAATGGGATAATCGGCCACCGATCGCAGGCCCGAAATTAAGTTTGCTCGGTATATAGGCGGGCCGGCGATCTAAGAGGGTTGGAGGGGAAGCGGGCATAGGGGAGAGGGGAGGTGGGGGTGTGTGGGACTGTTATTACAAGTTGCACTCAATAATGGACCTAACTACGCGATGAACATTCTGACAAACAGAAATGCACGGAGAATGTACACAATGCCGCCGGCCGTAAGGTGTGCATGCACAGGGGGTGGGGGTCGCGCGAGCGGGACGCGAGGCCTGGCGGGAAATTAGACGGCGGTGCGAATGAACTGCGCGCCTGCCGCTTATCGTAATTGCGCGGCGGCACGTCTTGGTGCGGGGGGGGGGGGGGGGTAAACCGGGTCCGTTGCCCGGGTGGTGGGACGGCCGAGCCCGCGCAAGAGACTGCGGCCGGCTTCGAAATTCCGTCGGACTATTTCCTTGTGGCGCTGTTAATGAGCGCCGGCGAGGTGAGATAAGAAATGCAGCGCAAACAAACAGACGCCAGATTGAAAAGCGCCGTGCGCGCGCCGACGTGTTATGCTTATCCCCCGCGCGATTATACCGCACACCGAATTGCCTGTTGTGAAAGCGCTATCCGAAAGCGCGCGGTTGCGCCGAGCCCACGATTCCATTTCCACGGCTTGAAATCGGCCTCTACGGTGCCTCAAATGCGCATATCGAACCTAAAACTAAAAGCTTGTACACAGTGCGGACGACACAAGGGTCAGACCCGCTTGGTACGTATCCCGATACCAAAATCGCTTCCAATTCTGAGAACCACCCCCTATGGGCTCCTGCACTGGAACTAAGCTCAGTGAATCGCACCTCAACAACTTCTCACATGTCTGGTATAGTCACTGTGGCAGTGAACCTAGACTGCCAGAAAACAGGACTGGAATGGGCAGCAGTGCTAAACCTGACAGCTGTTGGATTTGGATTGACTCGGTAGGCGATTGCAAAAGGATTCAACAGTTTGCTAGAGTTTGGTATAGCAGATCAGCCAAACACTGCACAAAATCTCATGTAGGAGTTTGAAGGGCTAAAGGCGGTATGGTGTTCATGACGCAACACAAGTTGGACGGCAAGGTATAGCACCAAACCCGGTCATACTGAAGGAGACACAAGCCGCACTTAGGTCCACCAACCTGGATCGACCAATCTGTTTGAACACAATCGGAGGGAGCGACTTCTATCTGCCCGAGACAGATTAACCCCCGCCTGCTTCTCTGCGTAACTCAACTAACTAAACCGCTACAAACATGCGCTCAAAATGACGTCGTTGTACAAACTCGTCTCCCCGACACAGCCTTGGGCGGTTTTATTTGGGAACGTTTGGTTGAATGTGGTTGAATTTGATCAACGCAACCCAACAGTTGGACTTAATGATGTCGGCAAATGTGCTGGTTAAATGTTGCCCGGCATTTCTTAGGGTGGCCTTAATTTGATACACACCGACACTTGTCAAGTGATATATACAGCGCTCTTACACGGCCGATACTTTGACTTTAATAAGTGGCTGGATTTCACAAAGCCTTACGATGCATCGTAACTCAATTTACCACTGTAAGTTGTAAATAGGCCGTATGGGTTTCCGTGCATCGGTCATGGTCCTGCGATTGATCGTATGTTACGACGGGTTTAGTGAAATCGACCGTTGGTCCCTCATTTTTTTAATTTTTTTTTTTTTTTTTTTTTTTTGGGGGGGGGGGGGCGAGGGAGAGGGTATGCAGGAAGGGAGAGGTGTAAGGATGCACCCACCTGTGTCTCAGTGAGGTTGAGGCTGGCGGCGAGCTGCTTCCTCTCTGCGCCCACTACGTAGTGGTTCTTCTCGAAGGCCTGCTCCAGGCGGAGGAGTTGCGAGGGCGAGAAGGCCGTCCGTATCCGCTTGGGCTTGCGGAACGGGTGCTGGAGGAAGAAGCCGCCGTTGGCCAGGTCGCCACCTGCTCGGTCCATTCACGGGGTCGGGGATGGGTGGGATGGGTGTGTGAGGGGGTGGGTGGTGGATGGGGGTGAAGGGTCGGTCGATGGGTAGGTCGGTTTGGTTGATGAGTGAGTGGATGGGTTTGGTTGATGGGTGGGTGGAGGGGTTTGGTTGATGGGTGGGTGGATGGGTTTGGTTGATGGGTGGGAGGAGGGGTTTGGTTGAAGGGTGGGCGGAGGGGTTTAGTTGATGGGTGGGTGGATGGGTTTGGAGGATGGGTGGGAGAAGGAGTTGGTTGATGGGTGGGTGCAGGGGTTGGTTGGTTGATAGGTTGGTGGAGGAGTTGGTTGATGGGTGGGTGGAGGGGTTGGTTAATGGGTGGGTGGAGGAGTTGGTTGATGAGTGAGTGGATGGGTTTGGTTGATGGGTGGGTGGAGTTGATTGATGGGTTGGTGGTTGGTTGTTTGGGTGTTTGTTTGTTGGTTGGTTTGTAGGTCGGTGGTCGATGGATCGGAATGTTGGTTGATCGGTAAGCGGGTCGGTGGGTCGATTGGTTAGTTGGTAGGTTGGAAGGTGGAGGGGGAAAAAGAATGCAAATCCTCATGTTAAAACAAAATATAACACCGAAGCAAACTACATAGACAAATACACACGAGTAACTCAAAACTACGGAGAGAACAGTCCCTCAGGATAATGGCTGAATGACCGCGTCTGCACTAAGGCAATTTCCCCTAACCGCCGTCTGCGTGTGTCAAACTGAGCTGCACTGAATTGAATTTGATTTCTTTTTTTATTGTTCATTCTGGTAATATGAGCATAGATGCGTGCGGCAACGGTCATCATTATTCTTGAATATAAAGTGAATGGTTTTTTGTTATCTGCAGTGAATATCACACAATTAGATTCAGCTGCCGGCCGTGTGCAGTGAATCACTTTGCTCAGTACACCGGCAGTAAACAGGCAAAGGTATAGGCCTACGAATCTGATATTCTTTTTTAGACACCCATCCATCCGGGGTGCATAGAAACGAGCGCGTCACTTCACACGGTAACGACGAAAGGACGACTGGGTTCATACGCCCCCCCCCGCCCCTCCTCCGATCGAAGAGCTCAAAAAAAGAAATTGTTTCCGCCTATCTCCATGGCAACCGCTTGTTCTAATGAAGTGAAGCAGTCGGCACCTATTTCTGTAGAAAGAAGGCTCTTTTCCCGAAAGTGCGTGAATGTTTTCCCTTGACGAGGTAACATTTTCCTGTCTTCACAACTTCCTCGAAGAACCGAATGAGACACACAGTCGGTCTTCTGAAGCGTCGAACGCTCAGATTCAATCGGAGTTGTTGTTGTTGTTGTTGTTGTTGTTGTGGTTGTTGCGGTTGTTGTGGTTGTTGCGGTTGTTGTGGTTGTGGTTGTGGTTGCGAATGTGGTTGTGGTTGTTGTTGTTGTTGCGGTTGTTGTGTTTGTGGTTGTCGTTGCTGCTGCGGTCGTTGTGGTTGTTGTTGGTGTTGTTGTTGTCAGCCGGCCGGCTTGTGTTTTCCATCGACCGTGCGCTTTCGAGTTCTCCGTGCACGCGGGTGGGTGGGGTGGGGATGGGGGTGGGGGAAGTGTCGCGAACAACAGTTTGATATTTGCGCTCGTGGCAAGACTCGGGGGGAATGGGGTAGAGGGAAGGAGGGGGGCGTGGGAGCGAAGACATGGGGAGGAGATGATGGAAAGAGTCAAAGAGATCGT
>OX465112.1:7319289-7509289 GCA_949987565.1 Luidia sarsii
TAGTCTCCCCTCCCTCCTAAACCCAAATTCCTTCAGCCCTGATGTCTTCATACACCCCGCTGGCACAAGGATAAAACCGCGTCAGAACTTGGCTCATCATGGAAACTCGCCCCAAACAATAATTCCGAGGGCCTTGGATACCGCCACCATGGTATTAGGCATTGGTATACCGGTACGTGCATTGGGGGGTTAGGGCGGCAATGGAAGATAGGCAAGGGCTCGGGATTCGCCCGGGAGCGGTTATTGTTTGGTATAGGGCTCGGGGGCCGGGGGGAACGGTTTTCCTCTCTGGCCTCTGCAGCCGCGTTTACGTTCGGTAAAGTGAGAACCTTTCTGGGGGGGGGGGAGAGAGAGGGGTGGGTGGGCGATCGCTGAGCTTCAAAGGCACCGGGTTGCCCCCCCCCCCTCCCTACAAAAACTCCCTCCCCTTCCCCCTGTCTTACCCCTCCATACCATCGCTACCCTGCCTCCCTCCGCCTAACCTCCATGCCAGATATCCCACACAGATCGCCGAACCCCACCCCCAGGCACTCGTAATCATCACTAAACAAGGACAAACATATCACTTTTACTTTTAATCGCTCGTATAGCTTCTCCCTCCCCTCCCCCTCCCCCTCCCTCCCCTCTCTCTCCCTCTCTCTCTCTCTTCTCTAATCTTGGATAATTGATGTTAGATAGCGGCGAATTCACCGGGGCTCCGCTGTGAGCTGAGGAGCGCACATACCGTGCCGGATCGTTATCGGGATTTTTTTTTTATTCAAAAAAAAAAAATTCTCCCTCCCTCTCTCTCTCACTCACCCTTCCCCTCCCCTCCCTCTCTATCTCTCTCTGTCCTTTTCATAATAAGGCTAATGAATTGTTGTTGTAGACGGGTAAGATCTCTTTGAGTCGAGCGCCGCGCGGCCCGCTTGCCACTCGCCGGCATTTTATAGAGAGCGACGGAAATCATCAACAAGTCAATGAGGATTGAATGTTTAAGAGAAGACCCCCCCCCTGCGAGAAAAAAAACCCTGTCATGGAAAAACAACGGCAGCGTGTCCCTCCGAAGCGCGTCACGCCCGGAGAGTCTGGCAACCCTGTCGGTCTTGGGCCGACAAAGGTTTCCTCATCAACGAGGCGGACGGATGTTTGTAAACAATCAGAGCTCGCCAATCAAAGAATAACATAATTGGATCAGTGTCGATATAAAAAGCCTTCTTCGTATGGAGTGCGCAATGGAATACTGTATCGTGCGCAGCATGCACCGTGTGGGTTTTCTATTTTACTCGGCCGTCCGTCATTGTGTTTTAATTGAAACAAATCTGAGATAGGAGCGCGGATAGATTGGTTTATCTCTTGCCTTTGTATACGGCATCCGTTTCCCCTTTGCGCGATCCATCTGTGCCACCGTGCTTGAGTTGGTTTCTTGTCTATAGGCCTTACTTTATCGCCTGCCGGTACATTTCCGAGCGATCTATTCGCATTATTCAATCATGACTATACCTCGGCCGGAGTAGATTCGAATATCAGCCGCTTTTGAAATACTGGGTGGAATTAGTGCCACTCTGTCGCCTTGGATTTACCAAAATGGCCTATTCATCAAGTTTTGTAAAATGGCACCCCGAAAAAACACAACACCTTAGACCCGAGACTATACCTCTGGTTATGCGAAACCGGAGGTCTAGAGTTCAAGTCCCGGTCCAGTCCAAGTTTTCTTGGCCATCATTAAAACATTATTCAGAAGTTCCCAGTTCGTTTGTTTGTTTGACAACATATTGATGCCTAATATTGATCAAGTTATTTTCAAGGCTGCAGAGTTATACCTAAACAAGAATGGTGATGTTTTAACACGTAATTTGACCCGGCACTGGGCGTGAATGGGTCATTTTGTTGTACAGTGTTGGGTACAACACTGTATACAGCCTTGTCGGCTCCGCCGCCCGTATAACTGCCGTTCAAAACCTTCAAAAGCTTCTCCGTCTTTGACCATTTTTTTCTCCCTCTCTCTCTCTCTCTCTCACCGAACGAGAACAAGAATTCCCTGATCCGTGAGGAAGAACACGTCACGCGCTCCCGACGGCCCGTCCACTGATAGCCATCTTTCGGGGTGACATCCTAATTATTGGGCGGACCATTCGGCAGCGGGCCGAGAGGTGCTAAACCTGCGGGGTCGGCATTATTACATATGCCGGGGAATGGGGGTCTAGTAATATAGGAGGGTTACTGCCAACGAATGGGAATAGAAAGGGCCGTGGATTCGGAAAGGGCTAATTATGTGAGTGTGTGTTAGCTGAGTCAAAACTCAGTCATTTAGGTTGCCTTTGGGGTGGGTTTTTTTTTTCTTCCCAAAAAGAAGATTTCAAATTTCTAAACCCCTGCTCAACTGAGCTTTTCGATTTTAGAACTTTCTCAATAATTAGCTTTTCATTTCGTATACGCCGTAAAAGGCAGTGTTTTTTTATCTTGGCAAAACGTTCTGTCAAACATCCAGTGTGGTTTTCATCAAGGGAGGTCAGTAATTAATGATTGATTTTGGCCGAACACAATCCACCGGATGGGTTTGTGAAGACCACATGATGATATCTGGACCAATGTTAGTCACTAATGATGGGTCATTGTATTGGACTCTTTTGTTGCAGTGTGGTAACGGCAAATCGTCCGAAGAACTGCCTAATCCCTTCATCAATTCCCTGATCGACAAAACACATAACCTGCGATCGTCCTATACGACCCGGTTATGCCTTCGTATCGTTTCAAAGCCCTCTCAAGCAACCCCTTGGTCGCCGGCCAGGTTTGCGAAGCGACTTTAACGAACGCGACGCAGTGCGTTCGTAAGTGAAACGGTGTTTGCACGCAGCCCCGCTAACCGGCTAAATATACGGTACAACAAATGCGGCGTATAGGTTCTCGAGATCCGAGCAAGGCGGAGACTGCACGAGCTTTGGCGGCGAGAACTCCTTCTCCGGATGCGACGGATGTTTCGTTGAATCTCAAGCCACCGTCTCCAAGCACGCCGTGAGGGCGGTATCGCTACGAAAAGCTCGCTCGGTCTCGATCTTATTAAACGTTCGTCTAAAGACGAGTCCCACATTACATTTATCTTGACTGCTTGAACTGGGACATCGCCGCGCGCGGCACGAAATATCAGTAACGATCCTTCCGATGATCAAGGGAGAGAGACAGAAAAAAAAAACTCTGACAAGTGACTGGAGAAATCTGCGAGACGGCAATAGATGGCCTCTTTTAAGGCAGGGGGGTGTATGCCCATTTTGTTGGATGAATGCAAAGAAGGGTGGTGGCACGGTGGATTAGATCGCTGGCGGTATAGTTGCATCGGTGGCCACGGCCACGGTCCCCATGGACCGCGCGTTGAGACCAGTCTATCAGCGCAGCCCGTGAGCGCTCGCACGGCACACCGTCCACGAGGATGGCTATGGACACGACAACGAGGCAGACATTTCGTGGGGGGTGTTTCGGGTTTCACATTGATCAACTCTCGTGAAAAAAAAACCGTCGGGGAGGGAGATTCATGCGGCAATACGACAGCTCGAAGATACTACGAGTGGATATCACGGAAAGGGGGGTGGGGCGAGATTTGCGGACCAATTCCAACTTGACTGGAATCACTAAGTTCAAATCGCCGAGCTCGCTTTTTTTTTATAAAAAAGAAAGAAAAAATGGCACATTTTCATTTTGAGAGTGAACCCCGAGGTTGGTTTTTAGTCGGTGAACAGGCCTGACGTGAACGGCGGTGGTGCTGTTTAAACAACCGCTGCTTGTCTTTAAAAAAAAAACACACCCACTGAGCGTTCATGCAGAATCGTTTGAGAGACCTCCTGTACCAGCCGACCAGGCCGGTCCCAGGCAACAGCGCATCGGTGTTCGCATTATCTCATGAATATTCAATCATCGGGCAAAATCAAGACTGCACAAGCCCCGAGTTACACGACCGCTCCTGCACTAATAATCCCCATGCACCCCCGGAGGAAAGAAAAACACAACAAAATCGCGCAACATTACCAGATTTTCTTTTTTTATTTCCACAGCGCAATAACTGTCTCACCTTTATCGGTCAATAATCGTCTGCGATATTGTTTACCCAAGTTCTTAAGCGCCTGTGAAAGGGTACAAACCGACCTGTCAGTCAGGAGCCAAATTTAAGGTTCGATTTCTTTTCTATCGGTTGGGTTGTAGCCCCTTGGGTGTTTTCGAGCTCAACCCCCCCCCCCCCCATCCTCTCTCGCCGATCGATTACTGAAGTAGGGTTGTTTAGTAATAGTTTAAGGCGATCATGCAAGTCTTTATTATCATTATCAATAGCGCAAAGTCAAGCCGTTAAAGTCGACCGCATTGTGGCCCGATAATTCGCATGTTAATAAGAGAGTACGGAGTGGTGGGGGGAGGGGAGGGGGAATGGTGCGCAGCGGAGCTGAGGGAACATTTGCGTGGGGCAATGTACGCACCCGGTCCCGGACGAATGTCAGACAGTGTCGCGGTCACGCTGTACCGCGCCGGGGCCTAGCTGTCGCTGCATCTTAACCCCGACCTGGCACGACGTGGCGCGCGGTGTACACTCACCAAAACAAATCTGGCAACTGGCCCTTCCTGGACGATCATATTATTATTAATCCCCCCTCCGGAGACTTTACTGCATTTCTGGATGCAAACAAGAGCCGACATCCCCGTGTACACACTACACACGGCGACCCTGCGACCGAAATGCCGAGTCGATAATGAAGCGAACTCGTTTTCTGTGTTCAACAATCAGCAACGCAAATACTGAACACTTATTAATACGTGCTTTAGCGATGGGTTGGAAACGCTCTTTCGTGTTTCATTTCGGGGAGGGGAACCCTGGCTTCTACGAAAGATGGATAGTAACGCAGAATGTAAATTCAGACCTCGCAACAAAAAACATTTCTTCTGAAACATAACGACAGAGGTTTGTTTTTTTAACCCAGATTTCTGATTGATTATGTTAAATTGTAATGAGACTGATCACGGAGAACCGGAGATATCTACCAGGGACAATTGCTGGGTCCATTATGTGTGTAAGTGGTCGACTTATTGGAATGCCACACTGGGGAGTCGTGCAAACATGGCAATTTTTTGTTCAATTGCCATTACACGCCGCTTTCATCGAAAAAGGGGAAGATCACTTTTTGGATGAATCAAAATGTAATTTTTGCGGTTTAGATGACGACAACCGAACGGTCGACAGTTAGCGCCCCCCCCCCCCTCCCGCATTCCACAGCACCACACCTCTGGCTGATTATTGTGAGTTTGGGTCAACCACATTTTTCAGAATGGGAAGTCGGTGAATACATGATTCTTTTATCCCCTCCCCCAAAAGGGCTCAAATACGGTCCTGACGAATCTGAGCACTGCAAGTGCTGCTCATTCAGTACAATACCAAAGGAATCGGTTATTATGGAACGCGGCGCAACAGTAGCGAATTCGTAAGAATCTCATGCAGTGTGCGGCTACGGGTGCGCCGCGGGGTCCCGTCGAGCGGATTAGAATTACGCGCTGCGTAATTTTCAATTACCCGGGCTCTGCCAAAACCTCGCACGCTAGACAACCTGACGTCCGGTATTGTGCCAAGCGGACACGACGACCCGAATCTGAGGCAAACGTGAACGGCGAGCCTATTTTGTGACGACCAACCCCCCATCCCAACACACCCCCTCCTTCCCTCCCCCCTTCCAGTAGCGAAATGTGAGGGCATTTCGAACGGCCGGAATTGGGACCAGAAATTAAATGTTGCCGCGAAATGCAGCGGTTATCTATGCATGCACTGCGCGACCAAAGGTTTGTTCCCGTACCGTAGGAATTGCTGTCTATTAGTATTGGAGTGTACTTAATTACTTAACCTTCTCTCGAAGGACAGCGGTGTCCATGGAAAATGCCTGCGAGCTCGTTGAATTCTTCTGTAAACACCCTTATGTCAACACGACTATTTGAAGAGTTATTGCCTGTAATACAGGGCGCATCCTTCCCAATGTGTGAAGTTCATTGTATTGATTGGTAAGTGTACTGGAAAGCCTCTGATTCATGGCAGAAGGAAATCAAAACACATTCACAAAGATTGGGCTATTGTCCAATCAAATACGGGTTTAAACTGAAGGTATGGAGAAAGGATCTATAGCTTACCTGGAAATCCTCGGTGTCCGAATAACCTATTCCTGGTCAGGAACCACGGGTAGAGTCCGAAAGGCTCCCGCCGCGGCGGCGAGCCGAAGACGCCGGCCAGGGCGGCCGGGTGGTGGGGCGACGGGAAGCCGTGGGCCGGCGGCAGGCCCAGGTGCTGCGGCACGGGGAAGCCGGCCGGGTGGTGGGCGGCCTGCTGGCCGGCCTCGCCCGGGTAGGCCACCTCGCTCGGCACGGTCCCGCTCCCGTACAGTCCCTTGATCGGGTGCGGGAAGGCGGCGGCCGCGGCTGCGGCGGCTGCGGCGGCCGCCGTGGGGAAGGCCGACTCGCCGGCCGGCGTGGGCTTGTGAAGACGGCTGACCACGATCGGGGTGAAGGGGGTGGGCGAGGCGCCGCCCACCGAGTCCGGCGTGGAGGCGGTGGGAGCGGCGCCCGTGGTCGGCTCGGCCGGGCTGGACGCCTTGGAGACCAGCGACTCGATGCTGAAGCAGCTGGGCTTGTGCGGCGGCGGCTGGTACAGGTCTACCGCTGACATGGTGGCAGAAGGGAGGAAGGGAGGGAAGGGGGGAAAAAGTCTCTCCGATCTGTCCACTTCGGATAGAAAGTATCACTCTTGATTCGCACGAAACTATTAGAAGAACAACCGACCCTATCACCTCCTTCGCTCTAATCTGAATCCCGACTCCTCTGCTTTTACTGTATTTAATTTAATATAAAAAAACCAAGGATTCTTGTGAAGCAGCTCTGACGGATGGTCGAAAACGGAGACTGCAAGTTGACCGTCGAATCACATTGTCGGCTTAGGAGTCATTACGGGCAGGACGGTGGTCACACGAGTAACGATTGCCAGTGTTGCAACACGGAGTCGATCCAACCGGAGCGGGTGGGTCCCTGGGCACTGCCGGGGAGAAGCGAGCTCGAAAGCCCCCTCGACCAGACCTCGGTCGACTCGGAGAGGAGCGAAGGATGAAAGCCCGTTGTAAAAAAATATAAACAAAACCAGTTTCAAGTTTACAAAAGGTTGCGCTTGTGAGTCCGAAGCGAATTGGCCCAGGTCGATCCGAAGGAACTTGGGCTGGTCAACAAGCTAAGCGATAGATCCACCAGGCAGGGTACGGCAGGGGATGAGAGAGATAGACACGGGCAACAATAGCCGTATCAGGCCCTTCGGGGCTTAGGCGGGGTGGACGTCGGCCACAGACTGACGTCGGAGCAGATAATCAGACACTCCCCTCGTCGGCTCTCTCTCTCTCTCTGTCCCTCTCTCTCCTCTCTGTCTCTCTTTCACTGGTCGGGTCACACTATACCGTCGCACGCGAGACCCGGTGGAGATAAGTCGCTATCATCTGTGTGGTGATCCGTCTCCGCACCACGGCTCTTTTTTTACCTGTCAACGCCGTGCCATTTTGTATCGCACTGCTTGAGTAAAAAATAATAATAAAAACACCTCGCTTTGGATAGTGCTGGTGGTGCTGGTGGAAGTACCGGGCAGAGGAGAGAGAGAGGGGGGGGGGGGTTCTCTGATGTCCACGGAGCGCTGTTACATACAGTGGGCTGCGGGTATAAACCCTGTAGCGGACCGGGCTCAGCGTGCAAAGCAACGGGAACCCGCGGACAGACTACTGCTGACTGGTCCCGAGGAGAGCGAGAGAGAGAAGAAGAAAAAAAATCTGCTAATCGTACCATTTGCATAGTTACCACTAATTAGGCCATGACAGAGAAGGGTGGCTGACACAACGTTATGAGAGCACCCCGTTGATTGGCTGTACAGTCACCGCGCGAGAATGACGTAGCTCTTGCGGTGTGTGTGTGTGCGTGCTGTGAGAGAGGAGAGGAGAGAGTGGGGTATCACAGGGACTCGTGCACACCCCGCGGACGTGCGTACAAGGACTGAGCAACGTACACGCACGCACATTGCTTGACACGTTCCCCTCGCTCTGCTCGGGCTCAGTGGCAGGGGGAGGAAAAAGGTGGACAGCGCCACCACGGATATTGCGGTCGGGGGAGAGAGAGTTGAATAGTGCGATCAATGTGGGAACCAATTTAGATAACTGACGATTTTGCCGGCAAGGCTACTCCATTATAAATACATGATTTTATTGGGGGGGGGGGGGCGGGTGGCGGCTGGGGGTAGGCCACCGTGACGTTGATAGTGACGTGAGCGAGGTCGGGCCGTCGGTGACACCTCGTGGGTGAGTGTCGTTCGCATTCGGCAAACGACTGCAACCCGGGAGTTGACAGCGACCTCGATGGTTGTGACGGCGACGGCAACCATCACGAGGGCGAAATTGCCCCCGGTGACAAAGGGCGTGTAGCGAGTGCAGAGTTGAAACCTTCTTGCTGTCTATTGTCTGCTGTCTTGCTATTGACCGTGTGCTCCACCCTTGTCTGTCTCTCCTTCTCAAAAGGCTGGGACATCCTCCCTCCACTGCTGTCTATTATTGTTTGCTGACTGTCTTTCAGTGCTCATTACGTCGAGCAGAGTAAACCCTCATTAAATTAGTGTAGTCTTGTTGATTCATTCCAGTCAGGCGTACACATTATTATTGTTCCGTGTTGTGCGGCGAGTTTTGAAAATGGCACATCACTGACAAAGAAGACCAGCGCGGTAGTCGTGTGAACTGAAAAGTGGCCCGGTACGAAGAGGCTATACCGAGCCATCGTCGAATCCTCTTGAATGTCTACATAGCGATGGGTGTCACTTTCAAGCATCCAAATTGAGTTGCCTTTCTTTGTTTTATTAGCAAGCAATAGGGCTCTGATCACACTGTGTTCCGTCACATCACTGAGAAGGGTATACCGGTAACCCCTAATCAAATTGCCATTCCCACCGACGCAAATAACGTATCTAAGCAATTCCTCCGTGTCTTCCTCCAGTGCAGGCTTCCAGTGAATCTATTCCACGTACCATTTTGTTTCAAAATCCCAGCATCGCCGCCATTTCACGGGGACATGTTCATGTAACAGGGCAGAGACCGGAGCCTGCAGATAATGGCTTCACGCGCAAGCAGACGCGCCCGTTCCGAACAAGACAAATCTGCGCTGCAAAGACAATTTGCACCAAGCACTTTGATCCACATATTATATCAACTGGTATAGCGTTATTGACCAACAAAGGCAACTGTCGGATTGCAATTGCAAAAACCAATCACAAACCCCGAACATTTCTGACAAAAATCAATTCAATTGGGCAAACAAATATGGCAAACTGTGTTTGGTTTAATTAAAATCGTAAGCAAAATCTAGTGTGTATATAAGGGTTTGGATAACGAGGGGTATAGCCTAACGTCCAAGTTTGGGCCCGAATGATTTGGGTTATATCACATTTGCCTCAAAATCATTCGCACAAGGACAGCACGGGCAAGACATCGTGCGTTCCGATGTCCCCCCCCAACCCCTTTCCTCAATCCCTTCCCTTCCCCTCTATATACCCCATCCCCAGTCCACCTCCCCCGACCGACCCAGCCACCGCTTAATTTACGCCCCACTTTACCCGCAGCAAATTGATCGATAAATTATAAACTAAACTCCTCTCCAACTTAATCAGGGGGGGGGGGGTAATCGATCACGACGGCAGATGGACAGGTTCATTGCCGAGGGCCAGAGCTGGCCGCGTTCTGATTTGACTTGCAATTCCTGGCCGGACTCTCCCTCCCTCTATCCCCCCTCCTCCTCCTACTCCTCCTCGTCCTCTCTCCCTCCCTCAGAATGTCGGCCACAGAACTGTCATAGCAGAGGCGAACAAACAAAACCAAGGCAGCAGTGTACGATTATACAGAGGAAGATTCCGAGACAACAAATCACGTTACCACGGCAACGCATCGGCGCCACCCCCCTCCCTCACTCCCCCTCCCCCACCCAGAACATGGTCATATTTGTATACTTACACCGGATCCGAGTTTGTATACAGGAGACGGGTTGGAGAGGGGGGTAGGGGGTGTCTCATTCTCTCTGATTAGGATCCCGTGACAGAGTGGTTAACGGTCGGATGGTCGTTTAGCGGTCTCTGACTTGTCGCGAATATCTGAAGAAAGCTTAGACATTGTCGTGGATTAATTTAGCCGAAGCCGACTCTATTTACAATATGCGACTACCCGTCAACGCAAAACACACTGTATACGGTACTATAGGCCTATGCTTCGTAAATCGTCAGTGTCTTATCTAAGTTCCAGTTTTCAATGCGTCGTAAAACATAAAGGGAGATGGTGGAGTCAAATCGAAATCCCTTCCCATTAAAAACCTCCCGTTTAGATAGAAATGACAGGTCTTTTCACCCTGAAAAGTTGCGTTACTTTGTCGAGTTGCTGGCTAAGGTTCCTCTGATATTTTCAGACGATCAGAAACCAGCTTGTAATTAATAAGTGCCCCTTATGTCACGACACGAAAGTGGCATCTATAAAATGTTGAAGTTTTTCCATCTCTTCTGTCAACTTAACAGAACAGAACAGACCAGAACACAACAGAACACAACACTACAGAACACAACACAACACAAAACAGCAGAACACAACAGGACACAACAGAACACAACAGAACAGAACACAAAATAACACAACAGAACACAACTGAACACAACAGAACACAACAGAACACAACAGAACACAACAGATCACAACACAACAGAACAGAACACAACAGAACAGTACAGAACAGAGCAAAAATGCAACAGCGTAAACAAAACGCAAACCGAGGACACAATGCAGTTAGACCTTCAGACGGACGGAAGGCAACACTGCAGTCCCCATGCTTGGAGAGCGATCGTCTCTTCAACCCGCTTTCTCTCCGCAGACGGGTCAAGCCGTCCCGACAGAGCCAGACAGCGGTCCGCGAACCATAACAACCCGATTTCGTTTGGCCCTGATATCCGGGGGCTGCCGAGAGGGGGCTGGAATAATGGGTCCAGTCGTGTGTTGTTGTTTTTTTTCTTCGGCGGGAGCTCCTAATGATCCCATCGACACCTGCGCGACCAAACAACGAAGCCGGTCAGTCGTGAAATGGGGGGAACCTTTCACGGCATGGAGGAGAGGAGACGGGAGGCATGAGTCGGCCGTTCGTTGCTCCTATAAGCCGGCGCGGCACTCCCGTATACAGCCAAACACCGGGGCCAATTCGTCCACTTTGACGGTTTCTTGCCGAACACCAAACCCGAACCAATCTCCTCAAAACTAGCAGAGGACCCTCACTACGTGCTGATTACAGCGGGTTAGACGCTAATCGAAGCAACGGACCTGGATTCTGGAGAGGGACAGGTGGACAAAGGAGACGCGATTTTGTTTCTTCTTCTTTTACTCGGGCCAAAGCGAGACCACCGATGGATTTCGACCACCGTGGATTTACTGGAGATGTTACGGTATTGACTTTCTCTCCAAGCAGGTTATCGGCGATACTTCATAGTGAAGGCCATGCTGTCCTGATCGACGTGTTGTAGGGGAGGCGGACGGAAGAGAGAGGGGAGAGGGAGCGAGGGATGAAGAGAGGAGATTATGATAGAGAAGGAAAGAGAGAGGAGAGAGGAGAGAGAGGAGAGGGAGAGAGGAGAGAGAGAGAGAGAGAGAGAGAGAGGAGAGAGGAGAGAGGAGAGAGGAGAGAGGAGAGAGGAGAGAGGAGAGGGGAGAGAGGAGAGGGGAGAGAGGACAGAGGACAGATGAGAGAGGAGAGAGGATAGGGGAGAGAGGAGATAGGAGAGAGGAGAGAGGAGAGAGGAGAGGGTGAGAGGAGAGAGGAGAGAGGAGAGAGGAGAAGGGAGAGAGGAGAGGGGAGAGAGGAGAGAGGACAGAGGAGAGAGGAGAGAGGAGAGGGGAGAGAGGAGAGGGGAGAGAGAAGAGAGGAGAGGATGAGAGGAGAGAGGAGAGAGGAGAGAGGAGAGAGGAGAGGGGAGAGAGAAGAGAGGAGAGAGGAGAAAGGAGAGAGAGAGGAGAGAGGAGAGAGGAGGAGAGGAGAGGGGAGAGAGGAGAGAGGAGAAGAGGAGAGAGGAGGAAGGAGAGAGGAGAGAGGAGAGAGGAGAGAGGAGAGAGGAGAGAGGAGAGTGGAGGGAGGAGAGAGGAGAAAGTAGAAAGGAGTGAGGAGAGAGGAGAGGGGGGAGAGGGGAGAGAAGAGAGGAGAGAGGAGAGAGGAGAGAGGAGAGAGGAGAGTGGAGAGAGGAGAGAGGAGAAAGGAGAGAGGAGAGATGAGGGGATCAATTTCATCATGAATGTGACTTTAACCAGGACAATAGGTCTACATGTAAGGGAAAAGTGACCGACATCACCGAAGAAAGTTTTTTTGTTTTCCTCATTTCACACTTATGATATAGGCTACCCACCAACCACCTCCTCTCCAATTCGCTACAGTGGTCAGGCAACGCTAACCGCGGAGGACACCACAATTAACCGGGACAAACTGGCCGAATGGCCGGCCGGTAAGTCGAGGACAATTTGGACATAATTAGCCGGCTAATCCCGGGGGCTCAGGTCATTGATCAGATGATGGCATGCGACTCGCTGCCGGACACAGGGTCAGGGAGCTCGGAGCCCCCCCCCCTACAACTCTCCTCGCCTCGCCCAGCTCAGCGCCTTGTCCGGCCACATCATGTCCTTCCGATCAATCACACGGATCAATGAGGGGATGGGGAAGAAGGGAAGGCTGGGGGAGAGGGTGGTATAAGAGGGAGACAGAGACATAAACAAACGGAGGGAGGGAGATAGACAGAGAAAGACGCACACACGGACATAGACATAGAGACAGCGAGAAGGGACGTGGAAGAGAGAGGGGGAGAGAAAGACAGACACAGACGGGGAAGAGAGAGGGAGGGAAGAGAGAGGAGGAGGAGAGACAAAGACAAAGAGAGGATTAGAAATACATAAACAGAGAGAGGATGAGAGAGAAATAAATAGAGAGAGGGGGACAAAGAGGGAGAGAGAGAGAGGAGGGGGGGGGGGCGGCGAAGAGAGACAGAGAGGGGCGAAGAGGGAGAAGAGAGAGGACACAGACAGAGTTAGAGAGAGAAGAGATGGGGAAGGAGCCGGTCTCAAGAGCCGGCCGTGCGTCCGCCTGTCCGTCGGCAAGAGGACACTGGGCTAGTGGACACAACGGGCCTACGGCCATCCTTCCTTTCTTGGGGGTGTCCGGAGCTAGCGGATGCACGTGTCCGTCTGTGCTTTTCCAGCTTCCAACCGCCGACATCCCCCCTTCCAACTCAAACCAAAACCTGCCTATGGGCCTATACTGGTCAAAGCCCAACCCCCCCTCTCCCTTTCTCATTCTTTGCGCTTGACCAACGCTGGATCCGCCACTCTATGGCCTGTCCACTGGCTCGCAATTGATGCTATTCAGTCGTCATCATTCGCCCAATGACCAAGACTACATTGCCCAAGAATCTCCACCGGATCTGCCGCGGATTCAGTACCCCCCCCCCCCCACACACACATAATTAGAAGCCCCTATGTTCCGTCCAATTCCCTCGGTTCTCCTTAATTCTTAATCGCCGGAGCTTGCCAAGATTTCCAAGCAGCATCGATTGTGCCCGGCTAAGTAAGACCGATTTTCAATCTAAAATAAAGTCAGACGAGAAAAGTTGAAGGAAATTCTGAAGGATTAGTTTTTTTTTTTTTAAGGAATTCTCGGTAAAAAAGTTACAAACAGAGCCAAGCCACAACATGGACAGGACGGGTACCAAGAAGAACCTTTCCATGATATAGACAAAAGCCCTCCACAGTGATATGGTGGAATGTGAACCTGGAACACTTTATACAGATGACCCAGTCATCACTGAGAGGTGTAAGCCCTAATTTCGTAGTACATTTTTCTCTGGTCACCCTTCACACAGCATAGAGCAGGCCTATACATTTCAAAAGGTAAAGTTGACTCGAGACTGTGGCTAGGACTCCAACCCGACATGGATGACTTTGAACTAAGAAGAAGGTGCCATGGACTCGCACATTTTAGTAACCCCAACACAAGTCTGACACCAATGCACATAATACCCCTCTTTCCTTTTTTTCTGTTTGCGATCGACTGACGGAATGATTCGACTCCGAGTCGTGACTGCGGATTCGTGTCTATATAGCTATAGACGTCTGTGAAAAAGAGTACGCCAATGTCGCCTCTGCGCACGCTTTCATGCGAAAGGTTCGCGGGCACTAGCGCCGCATCAGACGGGCGTCATCTTACGCTATTCCGCTGAAGTCACGCACCTGCACCTGACATACGGGAACGCACAAGAGGCCACATCGTTTTGGACGCGTCGTGCAGATTTGTGTACTTTCGACTGTCTCATGCAGATCCCGACGGGCCGTTCATATTGGCCTATACAAACCCTAAAACCGTCCCAAGTCATTCCGCTGTTAACACAATAACACGGGAAGCCCCCTCCCCCTTAAAAAATGGCATTGATGTCGACAAAAGTACGCTGCATTGGGTCGTGATCTTGGTTACTGAAACTCAATGAACGAGGGAGTTTGGAGGAGCAAGAGAGAGAGGGGGAGGGAGGGAGAGAGATGAAGGGAGGGAGAACGAGAGAGAGGAGGAGGGAGGAGGGAGAAAAGACATAGAGGGGGAGAGAGAGAGAGACGTACAGGAGAGAAGGGGAGAGAGATTGAAGAGAGACCGACAGAGACAGAGAGGGAGGAGGAGAGAGAACGGCCAATGAATAATTACAGCTAGGACGAAATCAGATTGGATAGAATGCAAGTCGTCAACTAACAAATGAATTCTGACTGCTTAGAAGTCAGAGGCGTTTGTTTTGTTATTCATCGGCAAAGTGCATGGACATGACCAGGCCTCCCACCATATCGGGAGGGAGAGGGAGACAGAGAGAGAAGTGAGAGAGAGATTGGGAGAGAGCGAGAGAGAGGGAGAGGGGGAGAGAGAGAGAGAGGAAGAGAGAGAGAGTGAGAGAGAGACTGGGAGAGAGTGAGAGAGAAAGAAGAGGGAGAGAGAGAGATAGAGGGAGTGCGATGGGGAGAGAGAGAGAGGGGGGGGGGAGAGAGGGGGGGGGGGGAGAAAGAGAGAGATAAACGGCAAGGCAGAGAGAGAGAGTTAGAGAGTTAGAGAGGGAGGAGAGGGACGGGTTCAAGGTATTGGGCAACAGACCCATCCGAGCGTCCTATTGTTCCACCCTAGGACAAACAATTAGAGGTAAGGGCCCCGGCCATTTAATGTAATTGTTTCGTAATAGTAATGCAAATTCGAATTGATTTGGACGGGGGTTCGCGGGGCCCGGGGGCTACGGTGGCCCCGGGCAGGGCCAGGGAGCGGGGCGAACGGTCGGGCAAATTTCGTTACATTGAGTAACTTGTGGCGCGCCGCGGGAGACAATTTCTTCGGCCTGGCTTGAGCAGAGCATGCAGAGCAGAGCAGAGCACAGGACAGCGCGCCCGGTTCGACTCAATCCCCCTCCTCTCTCTCTTTTTCTCTCTCTTTCTCTCTTTCTCTCCCTCTCTCTCTCTCTCTCTCTCTCTCTCTCTCTCTTTCTCTCTTTTTTTCTCTCTCTCTGTCTCTCTCTGTCTCTCTCTCTGTCTCTCTCTGTCTCTCTCTGTCTGTCTGTCTGTCTGTCTCTCTGTCTCTCTCTGTCTGTCTCTCTCTGTCTCTCTCTGTCTCTCTTTTTTTTCTCTCTCTCTGTCTCTCTCCGTCTCTCTCTCTTTCTCTCTTTTTTCTCTCTCTCTGTCTCTCTCTGTCTCTCTCTGTCTCTCTCTCTCTGTCTCTCTCTGTCTCTCTCTGTCTCTTTCTCTCTCTGTCTCTCTCTGTCTCTCTCTATGTCTCTCCCCCTCATCGTACACTCAACCCATGCCGTTCACGCCGTGTGTCACCGTGCATTATAATCGCCTGTCCGCCATCCATCCGGCTCTCGGACCCTTAATAACTATTCCCAGAATCATCGTCTCTCTCTTCCTGGTCATATCTCTTTCTTCTCCTATACCTGTCTACCTCTGTCTCTTTTCTCTCCCTATCTCTGTGTCTCTGTCACTCTGCCTCGATCGTTCTCTTTCCGTCTCTCTGAGACTCTCACTGCATCTCTCTATTACTATACCTCCTTGACTCTCTTGACTTACTGCAGTCTCCCTGTCTGTCCCTATCTTTATCCGTCTTTCCGTCTCTCTCTACCTCTACCTCTGCCGTACTGTGTCTTTCTCACTCCCCCTGTCTCGCTTTGTGCCTATGTCTCAGTCTGTCTGTATGTATGTCTGTCTGTCTGTCTGTCTCTGTGTCTCTCTCTCTTTCTTTCTATCTTTTATACAGATAACCTCGAGTCCTGATTTAGTTGTAACCAGGCATTGACGGGGGACTTCATGGCTCGTTACCCAATCTGATCAGGCCGGTCAAGAACATCCTTCTCCCTTCCCCTATCTCTCTCTCTCCTCGTCCCCCTCTCTCACACTCCCTCTCGCTCTCTCTTTCCTCTTCCTCCCCTCCTGTCCCTTTCTCTCCTCTTCCTCCCCCTCTCTCTCTCTCTGTTTCCTCTTCCTCCACTTCTCTCTCTCCTCGTTCTCCCCCTCTTTCACACTCCCTCTCGCTCTCTCTTTCCTCTTCCTCCCCTCCTGTCCCTTTCTCTCCTCTTCCTCCTCCCCTCTCTCTCTCTCTCTCTCCCTCCCTCTCTCTCTTTCTCTCTCTCTCTCTCTCTCCCTCCCTCTCTCTCCCTCTCTCCCTCCCTCCTTCTCCCTCCCCCGCTCTCCATCTCTCCCTCCTATCTCTCTCTCTCTCTTGCGACTCGAGGTTTCCCTCCCGCGCTGGCCGGGGTGATACGGCCCGGAAGATTTCATTTGTGGCAATCTTTGGTGCGTTCAGTAGCCTTTAAAGAAACCTAATCGATTTGTCTAGGAGTTCGCGTGGAAGTGATGCACCTCTTGGGTCGCTTGTTTTCTCCATCTCTCCGTCCCCCCGTTGAGACCGGCTTGAGTTGTTCTCCTCACCTCACCCTTTAGCCCCCACCCCATCCCCCACCCAACCCAACCCCGCACATCTCCATTGTCCACTCGAAATTGGAAGAGAGCTCTTGACAATTTTGGAGAAGCAATCAATAAGGCGATGCTCCAGCGGAGACAACTCACCACATTATGTCAAGGCAGACGAACCTTTCTCCTCCCCCCCCCATCCATCCTCTCCTCGATCGTATTCGTTTTCCCGGACACCCGAGCGAGGCGAAAATACAGGCAGGGGAATACGGCCCGGTAGGGAGGGCGCAATTACGGTGACTAACAATGAAACGAGGCGGGATGATCACAAAATTATCCACTGAGACAACAAACGGGCCACGGTGGCTACTGACTTTCCAATCAATCAACAAGACTCCGTCCCCCCCCCCCAAATAAAAAAATGTGGACAAGAAGTGAAGAACAACCACAATGCACTTAACACCCTCGAGCAAACTCGCAGCCTATTCTCCGGCGATGCATTCCGAAGTCACCATCAAGCAAATAAATAAATAAACGCATGCAGAGGTGACAAGAAAGTGATTTCCCCCACAAAAAATAAGAAGAGGTGTAATTCAATGAACACCTCTCACCCGAATTATCAACCAATTCGGTGAGGGTGTACTGCGACTTCGCTCTGATCACGAGGAGATGGAGAGAGAGAGACGGTGGACGTGATTTTCCAACAGCGAACTTCCCCTGAACAGTAACCCCCTCCCCCCTCCCCCACCCGTTCTGCCGGAATGTGTTTCGAAATCACGTTGACAACGACTTCAGAAGGGTTTCCATACGCGTATGCAATGCACATCCTTAATCATAAATCGACCGATCGAGCGAGGAATTGAATTCGAACTCAGTATATTATCGACAGCCAGAGCAATAGACGGAGACTCCTTGAAAATGACCTTCTTAAAGGCCATGTCAGCGGGCGCTGAAGGTTTTTTTTTTTCAACAGGACTCGCTCACTTCTGTGAAGATGCGTTTCAAGTTTACTATTAGCAAAGACAGTATATATAAGACAAGGGTTTCGAATGATTATGACTTTTAGAAGCCCGTTGTAACACTCAATACTCTGAAACAATAACCAGTTGATGATTAGGCCTAGTGTGTAAGGATTTTTAGTCATTATTATGCGACTGTGTTAATGAAATTGAATTTCGTTTTTAAGATTAACCATCAATTGATAGTTAAGGATATTTTAAGGGCATTTGTCACTAATTTCCATTCCTTTATTTGTTGGACTGAAGAAAAAAAATAGTTGAATGTTTTCTTTTGAATTTTTCAAAATTATTCAAATTAGTTCCCAGTCGGTTTTTCCTTCATTAGATTGACTTAAATTGAAAAAAAAAATCTGCATTCAAATTGCGTGATCCCCGAGCTTCTGTAGCCAGGTTGACAATAATTAGTAGTCTGCATCGAAATGAAAAACGGCAGTTAATGGTTAAATGCTTCTGACTGGCGCCCCCGTCAACTCCACTTCATCTATGGGAGGTCACTATCAAACGGCTGCATGGATAGCTCAGGTGATACGTAAAACCCGAGGTCCCGTGCTCAAGTCCCAGACCAGTCTAAGTATTCTTTATACATTGTTCAGAATTGGTTGTCTTGTAAACAGCGATCGCACGACTCTATAGGAAGGTGCGCGGGTTGTTCGCGATTATCACATCAAACGATTCGGCAACAAGCGCTGGCCGTAACCAAGGAAAAGGTCCGACTGTGACATACATCATTCGTCCCCCCCCCCCAAAAAAGGGATTTGTTGTTCAAGGTTTTCCATTGTACACACTGCATGCAGGAAGCGAGGGAAAACGGGGATAACAAGTAGAAACTGTTTCCACGCACCGTTAACCGTCGATCTCATTAGAGGAGGAAAATCAGTCAAACGGCCTGCCCCCTCCAAAAAGAAAAAATCCAGAGTGGCTCTAACGCTGGAAGACTGCTCCATTAGTGAGACATAATAGGCCTACGCATCGCCGATGGGGGAAGGACAAACAGTCCATACTAGATGCCACGGCAAAACACAAAGGTATGGGGAAGGGGAGGGGGTTGACAGAGAATTGCTTACTTCGTCTAAACATGAATTTCATCGCCTGCATTTTGCTACCCTTTTGTCGCAGCTGTAAAGCAGGCTGCTGATGGGGGGGGGGGGGGTTAGGGTATATATAGGATAATTTGTTTTTCTTCGTTGAAACTGCTTTGTGTACGCTCAGCCAGCGGGGCGTACATCTGGTACCCTATCTCCCTTTATAGGCGCCCGAAGGGTGACTATCACCATCCCGAAAATCAGCCTCGCGGATGGTCTGGTTCTCTCATGTGACATCCCTCAACAAAAGGCTTCGCTTCCCATTCTGTACAGATGAAACTTTCTTTCATTCTCTCTCTCTCTCTCGCTCTGATTTTTTTTTCAATCAGGACACGCAACAAATCATTCACAGTGGTAGGCAGGGCCGGAGTTCCTATTCCTCCGAGGTCAAGGCCAATTGATCGTCGACATCCCATCCCCCCATTCCCAGGGAAGCCCCTCCCCCCTCTTTCTCTCCCTCTCTTCCCCCTCTCCCCCCCCCCCCTCCTCTCTCTCTCTCAGTCTCAGTCTCAGTCTCTCTCTCAGTCTTCCTCCCTCTCCCTCGTTCTCCAAGAGGCTGGAAAAACAAGACCAACGGATGTGTGAATGGCCGACCGCCGGCCGCCTAATACGCGCCTATTGATCAACCAGGCAAACAAACCAATCGGGGAGGGCCTGTGTTTTAACGTAATTACGGCCCGGACCCAAAAGAGTAACAGCGACACTTCTCCCAAACCCTCAGTCATCACTTAATTAGATTTCTTGTCGAGGGTAGACTACGTATATAGCTGCGTTGGCGATTCGGGTTTGGGCCGGCTATTTTTCTGTGTGTGTGTGTTTTTTTTCTTTTTTCAATTTCCACCCTTCATGCCCTCTTACGTTATTACAAGCAATCGCGGTGGCGCTGCTAATGTCGTCGACAATTTTACCGATACTACAACTCTGGGGGCTGGCTGTTTGTTCTAGTTGGTTAAACAGCTCTTGCTGGCTTCGTGCGGGGAGGGGGGTGGGGGGGGGGGGGGTTAGAGGGCAGGGACAACGGGCCCGGAAGGACAACTCAAGGCGCATCCAAACTTGCGCGTGAACAGAAGTCCTTTGCCGATTTCATCCAATGAACAAGTCAATATGCATGTATAGCTGTTTTGCGATTATTGCTACAAATCCAAAGTCAATATGCATGTAGCTGTTTTGCGATTAATGCTACAAATCCAAAGTCAACACGAATATAGCTGTTTCGTGATTAATGCTACAAATCCAAAGTCAATACGCATGTAGCTGTTTTGCGATTAATGCTACAAATTCAAAGTCAATATGCATGTAGCTGTTTTGCGATTAATGCTACAAATCCAAAGTCAATATGTATACAGCTGTTTTGCGATTAATGCTACAAATCCAAAGTCAATATGTATAGGCCTATAGCTGTTTTGCGATTAATGCTACAAATTCAAAGTCAATATGCATGTAGCTGTTTTGCGATTAATGCTACAAATCCAAAGTCAATATGCATGTACTGTAACTGTTTTACAATTAATGCTACAAATCCAAAATCAATATGTATATAGCTGTTTTGCGATTAATGCTACAAATCCAAAGTCAATATGCATGTAGCTGTTTTTGCGATTAATGCTACAAATCCAAAGTCAATATGTATATAGCTGTTTTACAATTAATGCTACAAATCCAAAGTCAATATGTATATAGCTGTTTTACAATTAATGCTACAAATCCAAAGTCAATATGTATATAGCTGTTTTGCGATTAATGCTACAAATCCAAAGTCAATATGCATATAGCTGTTTTTGCGATTAATGCTACAAATCCAAAGTCAATATGTATATAGCTGTTTTACAATTAATGCTACAAATCCAAAGTCAATATGTATATAGCTGTTTTACAATTAATGCTACAAATCCAAAGTCAATATGTATATAGCTGTTTTGCGATTAATGCTACAAATCCAAAGTCAATATGCATGTAGCTGTTTTTGCGATTAATGCTACAAATCCAAAGTCAATATGTATATAGCTGTTTTACAATTAATGCTACAAATCCAAAGTCAATATGTATATAGCTGTTTTGCGATTAATGCTACAAATCCAAAGTCAATATGCATATAGCTGTTTTTGCGATTAATGCTACAAATCCAAAGTCAATATGTATATAGCTGTTTTACAATTAATGCTACAAATCCAAAGTCAATATGTATATAGCTGTTTTACAATTAATGCTACAAATCCAAAGTCAATATGTATATAGCTGTTTTGCGATTAATGCTACAAATCCAAAGTCAATATGCATGTAGCTGTTTTTGCGATTAATGCTACAAATCCAAAGTCAATATGTATATAGCTGTTTTACAATTAATGCTACAAATCCAAAGTCAATATGTATATAGCTGTTTCGTGATTAATGCTACAAATCCAAAGTCAATATGCATGTAGCTGTTTTTGCGATTAATGCTACAAATCCAAAGTCAATATGTATATAGCTGTTTTACAATTAATGCTACAAATCCAAAGTCAATATGTATAGGCCTATAGCTGTTTTGCGATTAATGCTACAAATCCAAAGTCAATACGCATGTAGCTGTTTCGTGATTAATGCTGCAAAGCCAAAGTCAATACGCATGTAGCTGTTTTACAATTAATGCTACAAATCAAAAGTCAATATGCATGTAGCTGTTTTTGCGATTAATGCTACAAATCTAAAGTCAATATGCATGTAGCTGTTTTGCAAATTATGCTGCAAAGCCAAAGTCAATACGCATGTATCTGTTTTGCAAAAGTCCGACGATGGGTGTGACGGGACCGTTAGGGGCAAGCCCGTCACCACAGAAGAGTGGTCGGCCAATTCTGGAAGCCGAGACTGGAAACGACTCCGGTGTTGACATCCGTTTTTAAGTGATGTCCCGAAAATGCAGTCTATACTCGAATAAAGTCGTGCATGGTGGCCAAAAGGTCCAAGTTTATCGAGCGCGGGCCAGCAATGTGCACCTTCATCTCTGTATTCCAGCACTATTGAGCCAGACCATTTTTTTATTTTTTTATTTTTTTTTTTGGGGGGGTGCTATTTAAAAGCAAACAAATAATCAAATCTACTGCAAAATAAGTTCCTTGTCGGGTTTTTTCCCCCCTTCATTTGTTTGACTTTATTTGTTTGACAATCAAATCTACCAATTAAATTCCACGTAAAAGTAATCTTTTTTCCCGGGATGCGGGTCGCGTTATTTACCAGAAGTGGGGAAAAAATAATCAGTTTTCTAGAAATGGACGGATCATTTTATGGATATAAACTCACTTGAGCGCGTCGGCAAATGAAAATAAAAAAGCACCGCGGGCCGTATTTAAAATCTGCAAATAAAGAAAAGACCCGTAATGGCATTGGGCAAACGTTGTTAAATGCCGGCCAAATAATTTCTATAAAATGCCAAACTCAATTTTCAATTTGTCCGCCGAGGGGAAGAAAAAAAAGAAGAAGACACCGAACGAACCTGACAGCATCTCAGATCACGGCCGGCCAAATGAGAACCGCCAACCTACCCCCCCCTCTTGCTCTCTCTTGAATATGCATGAGGTGCACAATTCAATCAGCACCAAGGTCGAAGCATTTATGAATATGCATGACATGGTCGCAGCCACAATTTGGTTTGTCGATATTTTATCCCCCTCCCCTCTCAAGGTTGACGAGCAGCTGACAGGCACGGATTGAGAGGAGGGAGAGGAAGGAGAGGAGGTAGAGGAGGGGAGGAGGGAGAGGAGGGAGAGGAGGGAGAAGAGGGAGAGGAGGGAGAGGAGGGAGAGGAGGGAGAGGAGGGAGAGGAGGGAGAGGAGGGAGAGGAGGGAGAGGAGGGAGAGGAGGGAGAGGAAGGAGAGGAGGTAGAGGAGGGGAGGAGGGAGAGGAGGTAGAGGAGGGAGAGGAGGGAGAGGAGGGAGAGGAGGGAGAGGAGGGAGAGGAGGGAGAGGAGGGAGAGGATGGACAGGGGGACAAGAGGCACAGGAGGGACAGCAGGGGCAGGAGGGACAGGAGGGACAGGAGGGACAGGAGGGACAGGAGGGACAGGAGGGACAGGAGGGACAGGAGGAACAGGGGGACAGGAGGGACAGGGGGACAGGAGGGACAGGGGGACAGGAGGACAGGAGGGACAGGGGACAGGAGGGACAGGAGGGACAGGAGGGACAGGAGGGACAGAGGGACAGGGGGACAGGAGGGACAGGAGGGACAGGAGGGACAGGGGGCAGGAAGACAGGGGGACAGGAGGGACAGGAGGGACAGAATGGAAAGGGGAACAGGAGGGACAGGGGGCAGGAGGGACAGAAGGGACAGGAGGCACAGGAGGGACAGGGGACAGGAGGGACTGGAGGGACAGGAGGGACAGGAGGGACAGGGGACAGGAGGGACAGGAGGGACAGGGGGACAGGAGGGACAAGAGGGACAGGAGGGACAGGGGGACAGGAGGGACAGGAGGGACAGGAGGGACAGGAGGGACAGGGGACAGGGGGGACAGGGGGACAGGAGGGACAGGAGGGACAGGAGGGACAGGGGATAGGAGGGACAGTGGATAGGAGGGACAGGGGAAAGGAGGGACAGGGGACAGGGGGGACAGGGGACAGGAGGGACAGGAGGGACAGGAGGGACAGGAGGGACAGGAGGGACAGGAGGGACAGGAGGGACAGGAGACAGGAGGGACAGGGGATAGGAGGGACAGGGGACAGGAGGGATAGGGGACAGGAGGGACAGGGGACAGGAGGGACAGGGGACAGGTGACAGAAGGGACAGGGGACAGGAGGGACAGGGGACAGGAGGGACAGGGGACAGGAGGGACAGGGGACAGGGGACAGGAGGGACAGGGGACAGGAGGGACAGGGGATAGGAGGGACAGGAGGGACAGGAGGGACAGGAGGGACAGGAGGGACAGGAGGGACAGGGGACAGGAGGGACAAGAGGGACAGGAGGGACAGGGGACACGGGAGGGACAGGAGGGACAGGAGGGACAAGAGGGCCAGGAGGGACAAGGGGACAGGAGGGACAGGAGGGACAGGGGGACAGGGGACAGGAGGGACAAGAGGGACAGGAGGGACAGGGGACAGGAGGGACAGGAGGAATATTGATGATGAGAGTCATATTTCGAAGACGGTGCATCGAGTGATTTATTCAATTTCTGCGGTGCGGCGGGGGACGGTGCACCACAACGAGGCGAACCAGTTCCTTCTTCCTTTGCTATTACTCTGCCAGTGCTTGATAAGATAGTGACGCCCTCTGTCGATTTCGAATCAGCGGCTGCGAGGGCAAGAGCTTAGCATGTATATACCAAGCGAAACGGAGGGAGAGAATCGGCGAAAGTCATGCATACAAAACAACTCCAAACACGACGGCGGGCCGGCGCTGATTAAATCGTCAACTCCCGTTCCGAGTGACTTGCCGCGACCATTTCCCGAGCAACCTCCGCTGCCTTCCCCCCTCCCTCCAAGGAGGAAAACACACACACACGGACGCCGTCCAAGTCAAACGTCTAATATGCACGCCAATAAACTGTTGACTTGGCTAAATAAATATTATGCACCCGATAGCTCGGCAATGTATTCCACAAACACTGATTATACTCCACATTAAGGGGAGCTGGGCAAGGGAACTTTGGTGGCACGACAGAAAAGGGCTTTCCTCTCTCTCCCCCAAAAGCCGTCGGTAATAAATGATCAATTAAAGTGGAAATTTGGGCGAACGCATCAATATTTATCAACATCGTCATCACCATCAATCGGCTGCGAGGCAGGCGACTACAAAGTTTCTCCGTTCCACTTTACCGCCGGCAAGTCTGGAGAGAGCCCCCTCGTCTAGGTTTCCATCCTTGCCGCCCAAGAGACCCGTACTAGGATGTAGGGAAGGTATAGAACAATATTTGTAGTTTCATTTTGCAATGGGATGGGTAATATAGAGCATATCTCAATATGAATCGTGGAGAGTTGAGGGAGGGGGAGGCAGAGAGAGAGCAGTGTTGATGCATTTTCGATTGTTATAGGCGAAACAGCGTTGACTTTCGGCCCGAAATCAGCAAGCCGTCACAAGAGACTCTAGCCTCATTTGCAATGCCGTCTGCACGTGCTGGCCTAATGCATAAGGCATTAGCCCATGCTAAAGTCAGGGGACTCTTCATATTCTTCTATCTCCGACTCTGCCTCTGCCCCTGCCTATGTCTCTTCCCCTTTCCCTTCCCCTTGCCCCTGAATCTGGCCCTTCCCCTACCCCTGCCCTATGCTTCTGCCTCTGCCTCTGCCTCTTCCCCTGCCTCTGCCCTGTCTCCTGCTTCTGCCTCTACCCCTTCACCTCAGCCCATCCCTTCAACTTCTCTAGCTCTCCCCTTCAACTTCCTCTGGCTCTCCTTTTCCCCTTTCTCTGCTCATGTCCCTTCCCCTTCCCCTCTGCGCCCCTTCCCCTGCCTCTGCCCCTGCCTCTTCATATGTCACTGTCCCTTCCCCCTTCCCCTTCCTATGTCCCTTTCCCTGCTCATACATCTGCCTCTGCCTCTGCCCCTGCCTCTGGCTCTGCCCTTTCCCCTGCATATGCCCCTGCCTGTATACTTCTGTCCCTGCCTCTGCCTGTACTCCTGCCCCTGCATCTGCCTCTGCTCCTGCCCCTGCTTCTGCCTCTGTCCTTGGCCATGCATCTGTCTCTGTCCCTGCCTATATCTCTACCACTGCCTCTGCCTCTGTCCCTGCCTTTGCCTCTGCCCCTGCCTCTGTCCCTGCCTCTGCCTCTGCCCCTGCCTCTGTCCCTGCCTCAGCCCCTGCCTCTGTCCCTGCCTCTGCCTCTGCCCCTGCCTCTGAATGTACCCTTGCCTTTGTCTCTCCATCTGTCACTGCCTCTGCCCCTGCCTCTGCCCCTGCCTCTGTCCCTGCCTCTGCCTCTGCCTCTGTTCCTGCCTCTGCCTTTGTCCCTGCCTCTGTCCCTGCCTCTGTCCCTGCCTCTGCCTCTGTCCCTGCCTCTGCCTCTCCCCCTGCCCCTGCCTCTGCCCCTGCCCCTGTCCCTGTCCCTGTCCCTGCCTCTGCCCCGGCCTCTGCCTGTACCTTTGCCTTTGCCTCTCCCTCTGTCACTGCCTCTGCCCCTGCCCCTGCCTCTGCCCTTGCCTCTGCCTCTGCCCCTGCCTCTGTCCCTGCCTCTGCCTCTGCCTCTGCCTGTACCCTTGCCTTTTCCTCTCCCTCTGTAACTGCTTCTGTCACAGCCTTTGTCACTGCCTCTGTCACAGCCTCTACCGGTATATCTACCACTGCCTCTGCCTTCCTCTCTCGCAAATACGTGGCTCGGGCACGGCCCGCTATGTCAACAACTAAATGAGCAAGCGGCCACGGGCCGAGATCTTCCCGCCAAAATTGGCCGGCCCTGATTCGATTAGTTGGGTCCCCTGTCACCGCGGCAAATTAACAAATTTAGCGCAGCTTGATGATGCATTAATTGAAGGCGGGACTCTGGGGACCGCGCAGCCCCCCTGTGAGTCGCGCGTGCAGGCACGGTTGGGATCGAGGCGAAAACACAACAAATATAATCATCGCGAAGAGCGGTGTGATTACTGGGAGGGGCAAGATGGGGGAGGGGGAGGGCGTTTGGGGACGGCGAGCAGTTGCAAAACGAGCAAGAAGTGGAACTTCGACACGATGACGTCTTTGTGTACACGTACTTCAGTCGAAAGCCCTATAGTTGTGCAAGACCAACTGTCGCCCCTGGTAACACACCACGCCTCAATTATTATGCGATAGAAATTGACTCAAAATTCAGAACTTTCAACCGCTAGTCGTATGAGAAGAAGGCAAGGAATATCTCTAGACCTTGGGTGCAGGTGCACGGCAAATGATCCTCTCACGGCATAGCCTAGCCTACCTGTAACCCCGCAAGGACCTCACTCAAGAGCTCCACACACTAAAATGTATCGTGAACCACTCACCGCAATGTAATGGTCGATATTGAATAAAGCTTTGAAAACTTCGGAGAAGAGAGTAGGAAGAAGAGGCACACACGAATTGCTTGGTCGACATCACAATTTATAGGCAAAGGGGCCACAATGGACGAACTCTGTCGATATGTGTATATGCACTTCAAGTTTACACCCCTTCCGAAATGTAATAGCCAATATTGAGCGATGTCCAAAGAAACTAGTGCTCATTAAAAACTAGTTTATTAATAATAATCTGCAGGAGAGAGAGGGGAAGAGAGGGGGAAAAAAAAGTTCATATCGGGGTGTCATATCAAGTCTGGGGCGAGCATCGGCGTAAGGAATCTGGCACGCGTATTCCGCAGGAGTTAATGAGTTTGGAACGATTCCCCAGTGACAGCTGCCGATTTCAAATTAGTCGTGATCAAGTAATGCCACAACTATGAATCACTGCGCGCCTGAATGGCATCACTCAATCGGCGTAATATACCGTGGTGTTGACTATTTAAGTTGGGGCAAGGATTTCCGTGGGACATGTGTGTGTGTGTGTCTCTCTCTCAACTTCTGCCCGTGGTGTAATGAAGAGGGAGTTTAAACGCAATGTTGTTCGACGTCTAAGCAGAGAGGGGGACGGAGGCAAGCGTTTCCCACTTTAGGGTGGCAACGTGTAGATTGTGACGCCTCCCTCCAAATATCCAGTCCCTTGACACCTTCTACAAGCTGCAATAATTTAATAAACAGCCTTGCCTCCCCGGACGCCCGACGCACGGCCCACTGATGGGATTCCTATAGGGGGCGACGCTGGTCTTTTTAATTGGAACGGACGCATCTCTGTCTCACGCCTTGGCGAACGGCTTGCAGCCACCGTGCCAGCACCCACTGTTTACGGAGAACGGAGAAGAGGAGGAGGAGGGGGGGGGGGTTGGTGGGTGGATTCTTGCTGCCAAGCTACCCCCACACACCGCAATCAGGGTGCAGATGACCCCATTGTTGCCATCCAAAATCGGCCATGAGGAGTTTCCAATCTGAGAGTGGGTGTGGGTACATTTTGCCTGATTGAGACACCATTCTGATAGCACATGTCAACCCGGAGTCTTTATCTCAATCGTCTACCCCTCCTTCAGTTTCATCGTCTTCTTCTTCTTCCTCCTCATCAACCCCTTCCCCATCCCTTTCTCCCACCGCCAATTTTCTTCGGCTTCTTCTTTTTCTTTTTCCCGGGCACAAGCAAACTGCGCGTGTCAAACATCCTCCGGATTTCCCCCCTATATATACAGCGCGTCACACCCCATCCTCTTCACCCCTATCCCCACTCCCTCGCACTAGCAACCCCCACCCCCCCCCCCTCACCATCACCAATGGAACCATATTTCAGATGTTTATTTGCCCGTCGTGCTCTCAAATGCGCGGAGAAATCACCGGCCGGAGTCGACTGTCTAAATATTGCGCTATCGACATTTACATTAGGAAAGTAGCCTTTAATTTGCAGTAATTGGTGGGGCAGCCATCCGCCCAATCAAGTCTCTCTCTTTTTTTGCTTGGATCGAGAGAGGGGGGATAAGAGGAGAGGCCGATGGCGGATATTACCGTTGGACCGTCATGCACACCTCTCCATCCCTGTCTTCCTCTTTCTCCCTCCCCCTCTCTCTCTCTCTCTCTCTCTCTTTATTGCATTTCTCGGTCGGCCGTCAGCTGTTCCTACACGACCGGCGAGTCCGCTGAGATGGTGGCGGCGGGGAGCACACGAGGGGGGAGATGGAGGGAAGGAAGGAAGGAGAGTGAGAGAGGGGAGGGGGGAGGAGGAGGAGGTGAGAGCCGTTCGCTTCCCGGGCACGGCACCGCTGTCCCGCTACGCTGGGGGAGAGACCTCCGCTCGGCTTGTCACAACACGGAAACGACCGCTGTCCAATCGATGCTCTCATAATCAGTCGACAATTTTTTTTTATCAGAGTATGGATGGAAGAGAGAAAGGGAGAAGGGGGATCGGTTGTAGCTTTTGTATTAACCAAAGAATTAAGGCTGGGTGAGAGTAGAGGAGGAGGGGAAAACCGTCCACTGATTGAAAGGAACAGGGAGGCTATGGCGTTGGCCCTAATTGTTTTGAGAGTGATTTTCAGGGGTGGAAAATGACCGGCGGTGAAGGGGGGATTATCTAATAAGGTTAGCCTGTTTGGGAGAATTACCTACAAGGTGGCGAAAGCAATCCGAGTTTGAGACGAGAGTGGGGGAGAGAGGGGGAGAGGGGAGGAGGGGAGGAGGGGAGGTCACCGACCAACAGGGAAAAAAATAACCTCCAAGGTCTCTCACAGCACTGACCCACAAACCACAATGTTACCATGATACGCCATGATGTTACTAACTAGACCAAGCCCCAGATATACCGCCTCGCCTCCTCGTGCAATAACAGATGTCATTCCTTGAGGATGTCTGCGTGTCAGTGTCTGTCCGTCCACAATGAATGGTTTTATTTGGACCGCTGTGGACTTCCAAACGAAGGCCCTGTCTATGGTGGCACTGCACACATCACTCTAATGAACGCCAGATTTGTATTCGAGAAGTACAGCGTGTTCAAGTCCAAGTTCACGACGGCCTGACTTCTCTGATGGCTGGGGATTTGGTATTAAAGCAGAGTGCATGAGGGGGGGGGGGCGAAAGTGCATTCATTTTCGGAGACCAACCCTCCCTTCCGCCTCCCCTTCCGCCGTCAGCTGAAAAAAGAAACCCAGCGAACTCACTCAAACTATCGCTTTCAATAAGACAACCATTAGGTTTAGATTCGGGTACTCAGCAGCGCGGGAAACGTTATCTCTTTTGGGGGATTTTCCTATCGCGGTTGAGGGAAGAATCACGAAGTGCTGGCTTGAATTCCTAAACAGAAATCACGCAGCAATGATGAGCATTCCAGGTAGCGATCCGTGCATTGATTGCCATCGTGGATCTTGGCCCGTATCAAAAGACGCCTTATAGAAAACTTTCAAGCTGAGAGGTTGGTCTTCACCCTCAACCTACCTAGGAGAGAGAAAAAAGTAAGTAGTTTATGAGCCCCCAGACGAGTCGTGACGGGCCGTGACGACGGTTAATAGCGGCGGTCGCAAGCATCGATTACGGATAATCCCAAGGTTGTACTCAACGCAACGGTGTGGGCGAACGGGGCTCCTTTCCCCCAGGGGATGGGGGAAGGTCTGTGTATTAGGGGGAGGGGGAGAGGGAGGGAGAGGGAGAGTGAGTGAGAGAGCAGGAACAAGTTCCCGTCTAAATGTCGGCTATATTGTAACGATATTGGCCCAAAATGAGGCTCCAAGGACAGGGGCAAATTGGAGGCTGCTCCCGCAAGCCGTTATTGAATTCCGGGGGCTTGAAGCTGGCTGGAGGGGAGGGAGGGAGGGAGGGACTAGGAGGAGGGGAAAGGGGAAGGGGTGAAAACTAATCCCCCGTGTCCCTCCATAATAGATTGCGGCAACATTAGTATGAGTGCACGTCTGATTCGACATGTGAATATGTTTTTTGGGGGGGAGGTAGATTGTTCTTTTCGAGGAGAGTCGAGTCCTTTATCCGAGCTCGTGAATTTGAGGTACAATACATGCAATTGAAATTGGCGTGTGCTTTTTTTCCTTTCGTTCTCTGTGTTTCTCGAAGTTCGCACATTATAAGTGAGCCAAATTGGAGCACATATCAATAAGTGTTTTTGTTTTTGTTTTTTGGGGGGTGCAGGGCTGGACGGAAGAAAAGTCAAGTCGTTTACGAGCTCGTGAATTGCAGACGCATTGCACTTCGAATCTCGCACTCAACACGTAAATGTGGTGAAGGGGGGGGTGAACCCCAGTGTCGAGCAAGGTGTTGGCCAGTGTCGAGCTTGGGAGTTTGTGATCGATTCTGACCGACACAACCCGCCATGTACCACCATGCAGTTGGCCTTATGCTGCCGGTTGGCATAGGACTTTAGTCGACGAACCGTGGTCAGATTTTGTGGATGAATATTTCCTCATCGTGTTTGGCGAGCTGAAAGCTACGCTGCTACATACAGCACGCCGGGTACCGGTATGTATAGTAGCGACAGTCCCGCGTCTACCCGTCCGCCTGCTCCGCCGTTTGCGTGAAATGCTCAACTTTATTCGGAGACACAGATAGCTAGCATACAATATGCTAGTATAAGTATCTGATTTCAATTACTACTATTCGGTGCCTTCCTCTGGTCTCTCACTTGAACGCAGCACTCAGTCAGAGCTCAGTTTGGGTTCCTTTTTCGTATGGGATTTTGTTCGATTTGTTTCGTGCGTCCACAAAATGCCCACAGGAGACTGCAGCGTGCCATGAAGGTATAGGTGTTACAATTTACAGTGTGCATACTGATATATCTATAGACGAATAACGGCAGCATTACAAGAATTTTAAAACGCTATTGATGACAGGATCTTCCGAAGAGTGAGAAGCAAATCTTCGAGAAATCTTCTAAGGCCAACGCCGGTTTGATGGTTATAGCTTTCCAACCCACTTACATTATCACCGCCTAAACGCAAATAATCACCATAGAAATGCCACATATTTTGATATCGTTGGCGGTGTACACACAGGCATGGTGCCATTGATTAACAGGAACCACAATAGCCAACGATCAGATCCCTATGAAACTGTCACCCAAAGGCACAATAGCTGGCCTTCTAAAAATACCATTTAATCTGAAAAGACACGCTTGCTTATTGCGAATCGTGTTAAATGCTAATCAAATCTGCGCGCTTTACTATCAAACAAAGGGGGCTGGCCGCGGTAAATATTCCATACACTATTTGATAACTTCAGCATTTTGTTATAATTGCACGAACGCTATGGAATTCCAAATGATGGCTTGGATGGATACTGATAATGGCGAATCCCGCGTGTAATAGACTACCGTATTATTATCAACGCGACCCTTCGGCGGCCGGTGTCGAGCGTGGATCCTTGACGAGTGGCGTGGGGAAAGAGGGCCAACGGTACCGGGGGCACCTTGGCCCCGCGGCCCGCTGAGCCTCACAACCTCCCCTGGACTTATTTTCTGTCGAACATTTTCGGAACGCAAAGCCCAAGGAAATGAATTGTGCATTTCCAATGGCGAGAGTTCCTGCGTACAGTCGTTAACCTTTCCCTGCCTTGGAATATGATATACGCCCATGGCTTTCTCTGCATGTACTTATCATATGGCCTTTATTTCACATCCAAATTCTCCAGTTCCATTTTCTGCCTTCCTGCCTGCTGAGTTATTTAGATTTATTCACATTTTATAAAGCAACACACACAAAATGCTGCAAATTGCTGCAAAATTTAGAGGGCCTGGCGTTTCGATCATAGTAGGACCTTTGTCTTTGACAAAGGTTCCGCTATATATATATATATTTAGGATTCAGGCGCCAGGCTTTACAAATTTACATTGATTACCAGGAAAAAACAGACGGTACAGGGCAACAATAGTTATGACAAATGATAGAAGTTCGAGCACTGTTCAAGCATGGTTCAAGTATGTAAAATGCCTGTGAAATTTCCGAGATTCGTGTTTTGGGGGTGACTTCGTCATGATCACAATAAAGGGACAAAATGTGATAAAGGCTACAGAAATTCAAAAGAAAGATCCTCTCTCCATTTCTTTCTTACTTTTTTTCATTCTTTCTTTATACCTCTCCCTGTCCCCCACCCTCTCTCCCTCTCCTCTCTCTCTCACTCTCTCTCTCTCTCTCTCTCCCTCTCTTTCCCTCTCCTTCTCTCTCTCTCTCTCACACACTCTCTCTCCTCTCTCTCCCTCCCTCTCCTTCTCTCCCCCTCTCTCACTCTGTCCCCCTCTCTCTCTCTCAATCCCTCTCCTTTTCTCCCTCTCTCTCTCCCTCTCTCTCTATCCCCTCTCTCTCCTTCTCTCCCTCTCCCTCTCTTTCTATCTTCCCTCTCTCCATCTCTCTCTGTCTATCTCCCCCCTCTCTCCCTCACTCTCTCCCTCTCTCTCTCTCTCTCTCTCTCTCTCTCTCTCTCTCTCTCCTTACCTACCTCTCTCCCTTTCACTTTCTCTCGTTCTTTTTCGAGACAGACAGAAAAGGTGGGATTTTGGGGATCCACTGGGCGGGGAGTGCTCCAGCCTCACCAACGGCTCACAATCCCGGCCCGAGAAGAAATCACTCCGCTAATGAACCGTGATGTAATTTCTTGATTACACAAAATGCTGATTGCTCGGAAAAAAACACATGGGACCGGTCCACACGAGTTGATCGAATGAGGAGTAAAAGGATAGAAACGAGGACAGGGAGACAGAGAACCAAAAAAAAGACCGAGAAGGTGGCTGGTGAAAACAAACGGCAAAAGGAAAATTGCGATGGTTAATTTGGCAAGACATTACTGTAAATTGAGGACGCTGTTGTACAACCAGGGAGCGGGGTGGGGGGGCTAAATTAACTTTCCATTTAACTTCGCTTCTGAGACACAGTTAATAATGACATTATATATTTGGGATCGGACAATGCTGTTATGCGACCGTAGCTGCTAATTGCAGGTCAATTAGAAACCAGTTACATGAAGGAAATACCACTGACGACCATAGAGATTGTAAAACAGCCTCCATCAATAAATAGAGCTACACGGATGGACATGAATTTAATATTTGAAATCAGGTAAGACATTGTGCAACTGCGCAATGTACGTAGGCAGGCAAAGAGTTTACGTAATTGCACATAGTACACTAAAGAAGCGGCACCGTGGAATACTTCCAATCAACAAGATTGTTTACTCGTACCATGCTTGTACACAGTTCTCCCGCTCCAAGACATTCATATTGGCCTTGCGGAGTCCTACACTACAGTAACACTTCCCAAGGTGAGACATCTCGGAATCAATTCGCGCCCCTTTCCCCAAAAAGAGGGGTGAACAAAAGTACAAACAACGACCTATGGGGTTTTCTCGTGGTATAGGGCCACGGCGCGCTGACAGTGACAGCGCAGGCAATTGTTGTATCATTTACTTATGTACCAAGTAATTGTTACATGTGACAAGAAAGTACAAGGGGATGGGGATCTCGCGGGCCGTCGGTGGAAATACATCATATTTTTAATCACGGGCAAACTCGCTGTTACAGCTTTGGGTCACGTGGATCGACCACCTGCACAGTGGTACAATCAGCCCGCCAGCCACTGCCAGGATACCCCGACATAGGGGAGAGAAAGAGAGAGAGAGAGACAGAGAGAGAGAGAGAGTGGGAGTCCTCCTCCCTCTTTCCCTCCCTCCATCTCGCTCTCTCCCTCCGCGAGCCAGCAGCAGCCGAGCGGAGCGGAGCGGGGCCGCAGCCGGGGCCAGCGATCCAATTACGCCCGTGGCTTCTGCTGCGCGCGCCCGCCTGATAAAATTAGCGGAGTTGCGAGCCCTCTGCTGCTTCCCTACATAAACAAAGCAAATTGCATTAGGGTTCCTGCGGAAATAGAGCATCTACACAGGACCCCAAAATCAAGTAATTAAGGGTATATGCCTCATCATTGCCAACAAATTTGATGTGCTCCGGGTTTCCCTGTGTTCTCTCTCTCTCTCTCTCTTTCTCTCCTCCTTCTACACTCCATCTTCGTGGTGGGTTTTTTTCTTCTTCTTTTTTTTTTGCCATCTTCTAATTCCGTTCCTTAAGATGGCTCTTGTGCGGCAATTATGCCGCGAGGTAGGAAAAACTTATCTATCGTTAAACTTCAATCGCCGTCACAACGCTTTGGCGGGCGTGTCTGAGACGCGCTGCCGGACACGCACGGCGCAGGCATCGCACGACACACGCTCACATCACCTCCGATGACCCGGACGCTTTTCGCATGTTTTCCCCTGTAGGCTCCAGCTCCAAAAACTCACCCCGTTAAAACAAAACAAAAACGGTCATTTTTGTCGTTTCTCGGATGGCTTTAGCAGGAGCCCATACCAGGCATTGATTTGGGGGTACAGTTGTAGACTGCTGTTTCTGCTACGGTACCAACACGTCGCTAAAAGCTTACAGACTTTTTAAGCTTACAGTAAATTTTAAGCAATTAGAGAGCCTGACGTTTCGACCATTGCAGGACCTCTCTCAAGGCAGACCGACTGATAATAGGCTTAATATGAAGTAACCACTTTTTATCAATAAAATGCTACATGGGTGTACTATTTTTGGGGGTTGATGTGGAATCTCACGTCTTCGATGTTTATTTTGTGCGGGTATATACGACGATATCTTCAAGGATGCGCGCTCTTGCTGCCTATTTTTCCATGTAGGTCTATATGGTTGGCGGTGCAGAATACGATCTGCCAATTGCCCCCCCCCCCAGTAAAAAGATCGGACCATCTTAGGTCCTATATCAGTTGGTAAAGGGTTTGATTACTGGTGCAACGCAGTGCTCAGAAGGGCGCCGATTCGCATCGCGAGTGAGAACAATTATTCCAGTATAGAGTGAACAAGCTTCGGGAGGCCTACCTGTCTACGGAGTGTTCATCACACAGGCCCCATATTATCACAGGTATATCCACACGGAGGTGAACTTGTAGTAGAGGAATCAGACGGTATATATTCCTGAAAGGGAAGAGAAGGGAGACAGTGATTATAAACAAATGCTGGCAATAGAAAGGGCCTGAAATGTATACAGGGGTCGCAGGGGATAGCAGGACATTTCTAATAGACGTAATGCTCTGTCTTTCCGGGAGTCTTCTCATTGGGATCGAAACGCCACGCCCAGTCATTGTTAAGAACAATAAAATGGCTACCCTACCCTTTTATGGCTACCCTATTCACAAAGTGCTATGTAGCCATTTCGACACAACTTGTAGTGTTTCAGCTCACTCAAAATTATTATTAACCAGCATGCGAACCAGGATGGTTTATGTTTCCATGGATTTGGAAGGTACATCTTATCATTGCATCGGTTCAAGCGGCACAAAGGTCTTATTTGTGTACGTGCTGAAATACCAATAGGGCAGCACACCGAAAACTGACAAGGGAATCTTTTTTTTTCCTCTTCCAATTCAATACGCTTCAAAGACAGTTCCTGGGAGTTAGATGAAAAGTGTTACATGCTAGTCACTCGTAGGCCTATGCCCAGATGCTTTTTTTAATTAGCGCCCGAGTCGACACGACGAAAGTGCTTTTTAATTCGGGTGCACGTCCATCGCGGATTGGGCCCGTGGTTTCACCGAGGGCGGAGGGGGAAACTAACCCGCAGCGTATAACGATCGCAAAATGGAGCGCGCGTCGCAATTTCAAGAGGTCAGCCTGATGCAGCAGGCTATCTGGATCAATAGCGAGCAGTCAAAGTCAGTGGGGCAAATAGAGAAGAATCCCCGCGAGGCTGAGCCAGAGAGAGAGAGTCAAAAAGTATCAGAAAGGGTACCGTAGGTATATGGAAGAGTCGGATGATAAGTCGGATGATGAGTCGGATGACGAGTCGGTAGAAGCGTTGGTAGACAAGCAGGTAGAATAGTCGGTAAAAGAGTCGGATGCAGAGTCGGATGATGAGTCGAATGACGAGTCGGTAGAAGAGTTGGTAGAAATGTCGGAAGGAGAGTCGGTAGAAATGTCGGTAGGAGAGTCGGTAGAAGAGTCGGTAGAAGAGTCTGTAGAAGAGTCTGTAGAAGAGTCGGTAGAAGAGTCGGTACACTGTAAAAACGAACTGCACCTCATACACTTCTGCAATGGCACATATTTGTCCCAGAATCATGAGCACTTGAAGCACCTACTGTACTTCATGCACATGAAATACTGTAGCTCAAGCACATGTGGCATTGTAATCACTTGAGCAAGAGTCGGATGAGGTGCATGAAATGCTTCATGTACAAGAACATCTCCCTATTTATTGTACCTCAAGCACATGGAGTGAAAGTGAGCATCACCTCGTGCGCGTGTATCGCGCACCATGTGCCTCAACATACTTCATCCATGTGCATGATGTGGCCACCGTTTTTACAGTGTAAAAATGTCGGTAGGAGAGTCGGTAGAAGAGTCGGTAGGTAGGAGAGTCGGTAGAAGAGTGGTGAAGAATCGTACGAAGAGTCGCATGAAAAGTCTAATGGCGAATCGGATGAAGAGTCGGTGATGAGTCGGGTGAAGAGTCTGTATAAGAGTCGTATAAACAGTCGAATGAAAATTCGATTGAAGAGTCATGTGAAGAGTTTAATGAAAAGTCGAATGGCGAGTGGGATGAAGAGTCGGATGATAAGTCGACATAGAAGGGTCAAATGAAGAGCAAGACGTAGAGTCTGCTGACATGTGGGTAGACGCGTTGAGCGGACAGTCAATTTGAGAGTATAGCATGAAGAGTGAAATGAATAGTCAGAAAAGTATAGGAGGAAGAATCGGAAGAAGGAGCTGTAGATCTAGAGTGTAGAGGAGGCATAAAGTCGATATAGAGGAATGGGTTGGGCAGAGGCAGATTAGTATGAAGAATAACAAAGTAATAGAAGGATGAATGAGAAAGAGGAGCAGACACAACTTTAAAGGTAGGACGCGGAAGAGTCTGAAATTTTTTTGGGAGGAGACAGAAGATACGAGTCCAACGACTTAAAAGTCATGAGTTCTGCTGAAGATATAGAGGAGGACTTCTTGGACTGTTCTTCATCCTCCAATGAAGCGCCAGGAGAGGCAGTGAGGAGACAGCCCGGGCACATGCAGAGAGGATGTCGTGGGGAATCGGGGAAACGATCACATTATACACACTAGGGCGCAGGGAGCGAGGTTGAGGTTGAAACAGGCGGAGAGTCGACCCGTTAATTGTACGGCGCTATAGTTTGAGGGGGAAAACACACGGGGAAGGAGGTTGACGGGACTGTGAACCATAGGCCGTGTCCGAAACGGGCGTCTAGAGACCTATAGGTCTAGGTCTTCCCCCTATTTGAAATAAAATAGCCATAGACCTTCACGGAGTCCTAGATCAGGCTCAGGCTCGGGCTCGAGGCCTCATCCCCGCCACAGAAAATCCTGAAAATACAGGGTGTGGTACGGCGCCGAATTCGAACATTTGCGTTATTCCCTTTCAGTATCTATTCACGTATATGGCATGACGACGGGTGTACGAACTAAAAGCGAAGGCCACGCTCAAGCCTATATAGTAGGCCGCCATTTCGTAAAGAGCCTAGGTATCTCAGCAATGGACGCTGGGTGTGGTGAAGGAATTGTATATAGAGCATGAGGACCGTGCAGTCTGTTCGACCAACGACTGCCTGCACTTTCCTATGAGGAGACATGGAGAAAGAGAAGGACGCTCTGCCGTCATTGTGAGTTCACACGTATTTATGACGAACACGTTACGGCTTCAAAAGGGCCCTTAAGCACGTCCTGTGTGTAACTTCAACCCCTCACTCCTAAATAATATACCAAATCCCATCAAACATGCCGTGCGCACCCAGGCGTGTTCGTCCCTCATCTCTATTCATTAATTATTAATTTATTCCCCTAAATGGTTATCCCATTAAGACGACTTAGACCGGGTTTCCGTAAGTGCAGTCCTTTTTTTCTCTCCCATCGTCCAATTTTGCGTCAGGAGCGTTTGCTTGAAAGCCAGGCAAGGGACGGGTCACTGGAGAAAGAACGCACTGTATCCGCCATAACATCCCTGTCAACGGTTTGTGGAAATAAGTAGAAGCATTTTGCTTTGCTAGCTTCGTAAGAAGAAACTAAGGCCGTTTTCGAATTATGAAGGCTAAGGCTCGGGCTTAGGATTCCTCTCCGTCCGACAAAACCTGGAAATCCAGGTTGTGGTTCTGTTTCCGAATTTGAAGGTTTGTTGGCTTGATAGGTACAGTGTATTCCCCAAGAGATTGGGGCCAAATGCTTGTTTTTATATAGATGACTGTGATATCATAACGAGTAAGATCAATATGACCGCAGGCTAAGCCCGAGCCCAAGCCTTCATTTCGCCGCGGCCTGATACACTGTGTATGGAAAATGCTGGGGAACATCCAACCGACGGTTTGGCGAACGACATACAAAATATCAATGGGTAAGGTTATACTACAGTCAATGCAAAGTCCCAACTGTTGGATTGTGCGGGTATATAGAAGTTCATTATACGAACTTCTAAAAGTCCTCTTAAAACCTGACCTATCAATTTGGACAAAGGGTGTTTGCTCAACACAACTTGCCCAATGGATTAACAGTGTATAGCTGCACCGATTGGTAAAGCGCCGGTATTAAACCAGAGGTTTTGGGTCAAATTCCGGTACGGTTATATGTCGATTTTCATTTCTAAACTCCACAGAACAAACAGCACAAGGCAGTCTCGACGAGTCAACTGGGGTTGGTTGATATCAGAGTATATAGGCGGGTGTATACGGTTGAAAAGCTTGAGGGGAGGAGGACGGGCAGACAGAAGCGTACTGGCCGACGAAAATCGAATCAGAACGGCTCTCCATTCTCCCCTCATACCTCTCCCCGTGAAGTTATCAGGGGGAAAACGGTCTGATAGCATCAACTCTCCCCTCCCCCATACGGCTATGATCCGGTTATAATGTGCTATAGGCTCTTTCCCCCAACCCCGTCCAAAAAGTAGCTTAACTAATAACAGCATTAATGTGCCATGATCTTCGCCCGTGACTTGATCTCACTGCCCGGATCTGGGTACACCCATGACCACACAAAATAGTTCCACAGCCCCCCCCCCCCATTCCTCTCCTCTCTTCTCCTCTCCTCGTCATCCCCTTCAATATCCATTTTGGTCGTTCTTCCATACAGGATGACGGATTAGACGCAGTCGGGCGCAAGCAATGTTATGATTTGGGCGCGCATTTTTTTTCCTCCTCCCCTCATTGGCACTTACTTCTTCAGCCCAAATCGGCTTAGCGTGGCCCCCTATTGAGTTTTGTCGGGGTAATTTTGATCTCGTTTTGTCGGATAATGCCCGTCATTTTCTGGTCGTCTTCCCCCTCCACCTCCTCGACGACCCATCCCCCCATATCTCTCTCCCTCCCTCTCTCTTTATCTCTCTCTATTTCTTCGGTTCTGCAAGGGAGAGAGACGGGTCCGTGCAATTCCACGGCAGAACAAGCCTGTAATAGGTTTTAGGCGACAATTTGACACGAGCTGCTTGCTTGCCTGCACATATCGTTTGTGCGTCAATCCTATCCGTGCCGTGGCACGCCGTTGCTATACTGCAAGTACACGCCGGAGGGGTGAAATGCCACTAGACATCGTCAGCTCCGTGTACTTTCAGCCGCTGTGTGGATGAGCGAGTCTTTTGCTTCGATCGTGATTCTCCTCCTCTCCGTCTTTCTCTCTCTGTCTCTCTCTCTCTCTATATATATATCTCTCAGTGCATCTCTCTTCCCCGATATGTGTATATCATACCCCCCTGTATCTCGGTCACTTTCGGTCTTTCGTTCTCTCGGTCTCTCTATCTGACCATTTTCCACTATTTCCCTCGCTCTCTCTCTGCTGTCTAACTCCGTCTCTGTCTGTGTCGCTCAATCTTTGTCTCTCATATTTGTCTCTATCTCTGTCACATCTCCGCTCTGTCTGCCCTGTCTCTGTGTCTCTCGTTGTATCTGTAAGTCTTTCTCTGTCTTTCTCTTCCTCGGTCTTTCTCTATCTCCCTGTCTCTCACTATCTTTCTGTCTCTGCCTTTCTCTATCTGTCTGTCTCTCAATATCTTTCTGTCTGTCTTTCAATATCTTTCTGTCTGTCTCATTATCTCTCTTTGTCTCTCTCACGGCGTCCGTTTCTCTCTGTATCTGTCTGTCCCTGTCTGTTTGTCTCCCTGTGTTTCTCTATTTTTGTCTTTCTCTGCCTATCTCTGTCTCTCTATGCCTCTCTGTCTCTGTCTATGTCTCTCTCTTCCTGCCTCTCTCCACGTCTATATGGTTCTCTGTCTCTCTCTGTCTCTCTCTCTATCTCTCTCTGTCTCTCCATCTATATGTCTCTCTCTGTCTCTGTCTGTCTCTCTGTTTCTCTCTCTGTGTATGTCCAACTCTCTGTTTCTCTCTCTCTGTCTCTCTCTCTCTGTTTCTCTCTGTATCTCTATCTCTATGTCTCTGTCTGCCTCTCTGTTTCTCTCTCTCTGTTTCTCTCTCTGTGTATGTCCATCACTCTGTCTCTCTCTCTGTTTCTCTCTGTATCTCAATATCTATGTCTCTCTCTGTCTCTCTGTCTGTCTCTCTGTTTCTCTCTCTGTGTATGTCCATCTGTCTGTCTGTCTCTGTTTATCTCTGTATATCCATCTTTATGTCTCTCTCTGTCTCTCTGTCTGTCTCTCTGTCTCTCTCTAAATGTCCATCTCACTGTCTCTCTCTCTCTCTGTCTCTTTGTTTCTCTTCCCCTCTGTCGACGTATCCGTCTTTCCCTCGGCGAAGAATTGCGCACTGCGTGCTGAAGGAGGACTTGTTGTAATCAACCCTATATACCTGTGTGGATTCAAGTGCTGCCACGTAAGGTGTGGGACAAGGCACCTTCACCGTTTGACAGAAGACCACCAAAGTTAAACCCGTGAGATGCGCTCCCTGTCCTAATAACATCCAATATAATTTTTTTTTTATTCTCTCAGTTTCAATGATTGAAAAGGTGAGTCTGATTCTACTCAAGCAATGAGTTGTTTTTCTTTAAACTAGATAGGCCTATAGCTCATTTCTAATATACCATGACCGAGTATACAAAAGTAACGTGTCGACGTTAAAGTGACTAAGAATAGCTCTAACTATGGCCAGAGAAGGGTTTTTATGCGACAGAAAGAGGAAGGCACTCAGTCTTGGCCAATGAAATTGCCTCGTCCCTGTCTCCTTCAATACGCGCAGCGCTCACAATATTACATACTGAAAGAATTCCGCGTATTGCTCAATTGCCGAACCACATTGGGGCGCTGTTTAAGAAAACGCTCCCAAACAAAATGTACGGCAATTGTCTCTATACACGACAGAAAAAAGGCTTATTATGAGGGGAGGGGCCCCCCATGGAAATAGCACTTGGCCGGGGCCGATGGGCTAACAAAACTCTAATTTGGGAAATTACCGAGCAAAGTTGGCAACCGGATGAGAAATGTACGCGAATCTAACGCAATTAAAGGACGGGCGTTGATTTTTGTTTGTTGAATCGGGAGAAATGGCGGGGTGCAGCGCGAGAAATATTTCGCGAGCGCTCGTGAGGGGGAGGGGGTTTGGGGATGGGCGAGGGACAATGAGCGACTTGACTGTTTTTTTGTCGCCTGATCGAATCGCCATCTCCATTGATCGGAATTAATGTCATTACATCCTTGCGATTTCAGCAACTCCTTTTTGTTGGCCCATGTCGGATGTACTTTTTTCATTCTCTCTCTCTCTCTCTCTCCCTCTCCCTCTCCCCGCGCCACGAAATCTGTAACATAAAAGAACAATCAGTAGAATAATTTATCAAGTTTGCCGGCTTTCTCCCTCTTTTTTCACCCTCACTGGTGGGCCTGACTAGCACGAGGACTCACAACTCCAGCGGGCTTTAATTGGCAATTTCCAATCTATATATTACAATCGCCATTCTTCTGCCTATTTATGAAGGCATTGTGGCAGACATTTTGCGTCCCTGGTGCTGGTTAATCACGGCAAGGGAGATGGAAAAAACAACGGCCGTGTGCACCTGAGAGAAATCAAATCAAATGAAATAAAGATATGAAAAAGATTCCACCGGGGTCACAAAACACCGTCAAGGAAAGTGAACGTTTTCTGAATTAATTATTTTCTTTTTATCGATCGAACAATTCATGGCAGAAAAGGAGGGGGAGGGAGGGAATAGAGAGAAAAGTGGGGAACTGCAGTCGGAATGTTTATGGGTCTTTGTCCGGGGGAGCGGCTTTGTTCGGAAATCGACGCAGGGAAAGAAATCAGAGCGATCGGCTCGTCCTTTGGCGGACTGACTCAGAAAGGTGTAGCGGCTGCGTGTCAGCCGGCCAACCTTCGTCGAGCTGGCACGCACCGACCAATCGAAGTCGCGCCGACAAACGGACGTCAAAGACTTCGGCTCTCTCTCTATATATATATCTGTCTGCCTCTGTCACTGCCTCTGCCTCTGCCCCTGCCTCTGCCTCTGCCTCTGCCTCTGCCTCTGCCTCTGCCTCTGCCTCTGCCTCTGCCTCTCTCTATCTCTCTGCCACTGGCTCTACCTCTGCCTCCGCCCCTGCCTCTCTCTCTATCTCTCTGACACTGCCTCTGCCACTGCCTCTGCCTCTGCCTCTGCCTCTGCCTCTGCCTCTGCCTCTGCCTCTGCCTCTGCCTCTGCCTCTCTCTATCTCTCTGCCACTGGCTCTACCTCTCCCTCCGCCCCTGCCTCTCTCTCTATCTCTCTGACACTGCCTCTGCCACTGCCTCTGCCTCTGCCTCTGCCTCTGCCTCTGCCTCTCTCTCCCTCTCCCTCTATTCCCCCCTCTCTCTCCCCCTCTCCCTCTCTTACGGCCGTACCGTTGTTCACGTATGGTGGACTTCGGGGAGATGCCGACCTTCGGAAGGTATGCCCTCGCCCCAAATGAAAGTTAACAGTTCAACCCCGTGTAAAAAAAAGTTAGTCCGAAAGGGATTAATTTGTCAGTTTCATTCGTTGGTCTATACAGGGGAGATAGGATGCGGAAGGGCGTCTCCTGTCCCTCTGAAAATCTGCCCGGAAACAGTCGTCGACAACGCTGCGCGCGCACGAACCTCGCCCGCCGGGCCCAGGGAGAAGGGAGGGAGGGAGGAGGGAGGTGGCAGAGGGTAGCCTATCATTATAATCATAATGCCCAAATCATAATACGCAGGATTTTGCACGAAACGATATTTCCGGCACGCCTGAGCTGAATGGGGCCCCCCGTCAAGGTAAACATGCGCCAACGTTTTAAGAAACCACATAGGGAAAACAGGCCAAAATATTGACATTTCGCCCCAACTCCCCACCCTCCCGAGTAAATAAACAAGTCCGCGGAACAATTTATTCTTCCATGCTAAAAGGGGGGCCATTACGCCTTTCTTTATCATCCAGCTATGGGAAATTATTTGGACACGGGGGGGACTGAGCAAAATTGGTAGCGGACTTTCATCAAGTCGACAAAGAGGAGCTCGGTTAATTAACCCGCTTGGAAGGACCTCGGTACACGCCTTGCTCACAATAAGCTTTGAATGGTCGACTGCTGCGCCCATGGCAGACCACAAGTTGCACGATGAATCCATATACGCCTTGCTCTATGATGAATCCACACTCTTGTTTGTTCTCCATTTTTTCGGTGTGGAGCGATGACGCGCTAGCTGTATCTCTTGCCATCTGATTGGCCCGATCTGAAATAACAAAAAACCCGCTCCGCGCGGACCGACCGGTCGCATGTCACAACACAAAACCCACCAGTGCAACATTATCTGAGGTCTAGAAACAATATTTTCTTTCATAACGGTGCTCCCCCACTACCCCTCCGGAAACGTGTGCGGGTGTTAGGAGGTGGGAGGGGGAGGTTGCTGAGAGAATCTCGGTTTTTGTTTGGCGGTTTTGTGTGGTTATTCTGCAGAATGTAGAAAGCGAGTGGTGAGATCCTGTGTACGAAGCGCGACCTTGAAAGGAGCTATAGGGGGTTACCCACATTCGATATGGAGAGAGATTCCCCTCAAGTTTTTTTTACATTGTGTGAATCCACCATGCAACCCGTCAAGACTCATCTACTCCACGCAGGTCGTGGACGTCGGTCTAGTGACGATTTCATGATAGGATTAGAAAGCAAAGATCTTCGTAAAAAAAACCAGTCCGTGCGTCGTTCGCATGTGATATAGCGAGTCTTGGCCCAAAATGAACTTCAGTTACACGCGGCGCAACGCCAATACAGGATAAGGTACCGTACATTTTGAGCGCAATGGAGCCGGGGGTCGTGACCACTGACCAGCCCATTGAAACATGATTTGTTTTCTTTCGAATCAGTCACGGCTTGGGCTCGGGATTATAGCTCTATTACATAGAACATGGTTTCAGCACCAAAACCACTGCCCAGCCATTTGCCTTGGGTTCAAACCATATTTCCAGTGATATTCGCATGATGTCTCATGCGTTTGACTTGTATCCGACTTTTGTTTGAATGTCGGTCACCTAGCATTAGACACGAGTATTAATTTGGGCGTCCATGTGATTATATTAACGAGGGGAGAGGGTCTATGCTTAAAGGGATAACACAACATTGGTCAAAGGGGTAAAAGAACAGCATCTATGCATTGTCTGATCCAATATAATTATGCATGAAATGGCACACCTGTGAAATGTTCAGCTCAATCCGCCAACCGAGTCTCGAGAAAATAGTGAAAAACCGCTTATTTGTTTGTTCGCTAAAATGCAGCATTCAACGAAATCAACGAAATCATTTAGATCAGTTCTAGGGGTGAGACGTAAACGATTTCTTTACATCATTTTAGGCAGAGATATTTCAGTGCGAGGTTTTAACCATAACCATCTTCAAACTGTACAAGTTTCATGTAAATCTGGGCACATTTCTGTTTTTCGATCTTACCAATGTTGTGTAGGGGCTTTAAGCGGCTCTATGAAATTGGCGCCTGGTCTTGTTAATCCCTCTATAATTATACTACAGCAGCACGCAGTGCGCAGGTTTCCTATTCAAACCTTCAAAGGTCCCGACTTGTCACATTGGAAATAGAGACGAAGCCATAGCCGCGCCCAGCCCTGGCACTGCGCACGAAGGCGAGCACCGTATCGAATATGGACGTGCACGCTTCCGAGCCGAATGATGGCGACGACGTGACAACGAGGCCGCTGCGTGACCGAAAAAATGTTCTCATTACATGGCATGTGCTCTGTCCGCGCAACTGGAGCGCGGTGATTGAGTCAACTCGCTCCATGCGAAGGAAAGGTGCTGTGAATAGCCAGTGTTGAAAAAAAATTCTGAAAGAACATTATTGGGTCGTACCTCAGAAAAAAGGTAAGACAAAAAGCACGATCTAATGAGTGCATCGCCTACTGCCCCAAAGCTCAAGTTTAAAGACGGGACGAACAATGGATGCATTCGCACGTGCACAAGGCCTTGGGGGAGTGTGCTTGCATGAGTATACACTGAGCGTGTACGTGGACGGCAAACAGAATGGTTTACACGGACAGTTCGGCGTGACACTCGTGCAAAATGCACGCACACAAAATCTCGGTATTACCCACACAAGGCCAATCTCCACAGGGGGGGGGGAAATAATAATGATAATATTGCGTTACAAGGCCACCCTATTCAGAAATCGATGGCCGTTTTTTAAATGTCATTTTGGGAATTAATCAGCGAGCTAAACGGCAGTCATTTCCGGGACAGCGATCGGGCTGTTCACTGGGGAGATGGAGGGGCGATGGAGGAGGGGGAGGAAGAGGTGAAGGACGATGAGAAAGAGGAGGAGAAGGAGGAGGGCGATGAGGAAGAGGAGGGGAGAAGGAGGAGGTGGAGAAAGAGGAGGAAGGGAAAGAGGAGGAGAAGGAGGAGGAGGGCGAGGAGGAGGAGGAGGGCGAAGAGGAAGAGGAGGGGGAGAAAGAGGATGTGGATTAAGAGGAAAAGAAGGGATAGGGAGAGGAGGGGAAAGAGAGGGGGAGGAGAAATAGTGGGAGGGTGAGGAGGAAGAGGATTGGGAGAAAGGGGATGAGGAGAAAGAGGATGGGGAGAAAGAGGGCGAGGAGGAAGAGGATGGGGGGAAAGAGGAGGGCGAGGAGGAGGAAGGTGAGGAGGAGGAAGAGGAGGGCGAGGAGGAGGGCGATGAGGAGGACGAGGAGGGCGAGGAGGAGGAAGGGGAGGAGGAAGAAGAGCCAGAGGATGAGGAGAACGGGAAGGGGGAAGGAGACGGATACAAGGGGGAATCTAAAACAGAACTCCATCGGGTGGCGCGGTTTGGGCGGTGCGTGCGGGCCGTGTGCCCCGTGCCCACCGCCCGCCGCGACCCGCCCCTCAGCGGGAGTGCTAATTGTCCCCGCGTGGCATGCGATGGCAGCGATGGAAAGATCCCGCCCAGCGATCGCCTGACCTTGACGAATTAATGGTACGTGGGAAACGGGGTGCTTTTGTTCGAAAACTCCGCCCGACTCACTAGACCCATTTTTGTAAGGAGGTCGACCATGTCGTTGTTTGCCCGCGCATTTGTCGTTCCCAAGCCGCTGAGGGCGCTGCGGCAGTTCAAAATGACCCGTGTCGATGGAGTGCAATGTGTCTTTAAATGTTTTTCCTCGAGAATCGTTGCGAATCGTCGTAGCTGCCGGTCACATGTGATGTTGTGCGGGCTTTGGGCCTCAATTCAAAAGGATTATTGGCGTCGGCCACGCATTTGCAAAATTCGCCTTAAACGAGTTCCAGTTTACATGAGCCAAATTGCAGGCCGGCAATCAGTTTACCTTACGTCGCTGTCCGTTTTACCAAAGCGTGTTTTACCCTATTCCGTCGGGGCATGTATTTCTGTTCGGTTGTTTTCGCCATTTACTCGTCGCCCGTCTCTCTGTGCCTCCAATTAATGTTGCAGATAGCCATCGTTCCCTTACTTTCCCTTTCATTTTCGTAACACACCCGTCCATTCTCAGATGCCCCTCCCCCCCCCCCAAAAAAAAAAAAAAAACATCGTAAAGCGCACACATCGTAACCGGAATGCAGTTAGTTGCACTTTCTGAAAAAGCGTGTTTTGCACCCGCTCGTTTTGTTTGCTCACAAAATTCGTTTATTCTCTCAACTTTAATGCGGCCGTCTTCAACGATTCCGCTCGCACCGTCCACTCATGCATGTATGCATGCAGTTGATGTGGGTTGCTGATTTGTTTTACTTCTTCAAGAGCCGGTCCATTTTCAACTCCCGTCGGATCCTCGTCCAGTCCCGATTGATTCTTCGGCCGTGTTTACTTCTCTCCCGGTTTGTGTATACTTTATCTCGACATTGTTTGATTACATCTTTGGTTGGAGGAGGGGGGAGGGGGAGGGGGAGGGGGAGGGGGGCTCTGCTGCTTGTTTGCTTCGTCGGGACGTTCGTTCGTCCGTCCGTCGCTCCGTGGGCCCGCGACGCGTCGACTGCCAATTTCGCGCCCGCTGATAAACCCAATCCTCAAACCTCCTTGTTTTATGGAACGGAATATGCAGCGGATGTACCCGCGAACTATCCCAAACTGCAGAAAATACTTAAAGACAATGAGTCTGAACTAAATTATAGCAAAACAGCAAAAGATTATACTACAATGTACTATAAATGCGGATGATGTACAAAATAAAAAAAAAAACACAAAAACACAAATGCCCAAAATGGAAACTGTGGTCAAACTCTGGTGTTGGGGATGTTGTCTCGCTCTGTATAGGCTCAGAAAGCAAGAATCCTGTTGTCCGAACGTGAGCGTTTTTTAGGTAGATTTCTGCCTCATACTATTAAAGGGACTGTTATTTTTAGAAGAGAGCTTGGGGTCGCTTTAAACTCCTTTAGTGCCAGGGGTATCAAGGTGTGGAGGAAGGGGGATTAGTGCTTCAAGCGGCCGGCCCCGGCAGCCATTACAAAACAACGAAGTGTACTCGTCGGATAATCTGATGTTGGGACAAAGCAACTGAGACATAATAGTAACCGACCACCGTTCTCTGTCTCTCTCATTCTCTCTTTTCCCCCTCTCTCTCATCTCTCTTTCCCTCCCTCTCTCAATTACTCTCTTTCTCTCTCCCTCTCACTCCCTCCCTCCCTCCCTCTTCCACTCCCTCTCTACTCCCCTTCCTCTCCCCCCTCCCTCTTTCCATTCCTCTCCCTCATGTCTCTCTCTCTCCTCTCTCTCTCTCACCCTTCCTCTCTCAACAAGTGAACACAATTGCCTAGACTTTGACTGGTTTCCTCAGTCTATACTTTCCCCCTTCTCTCCGTAAAGCCGGCACGAGGTTTTGCTAAACCCCCCCCCCCCAAAAAAAAACTCTGAAAAGATGTTATCTTAAAGATTACAGTGGAAGAAGCTTGCTCCCCCAAAAAAGATCCAATTAGCCGTCAGCCTAGATGTTTTGTGAACAGAGAGAATAAAGAGAGAGAGAGAAAGGGGGATTGTGTGGGGTGTGGCTGGAGGGGAAGGGAGAGGAGGAGGAGGAGGAGGGAAGGAGGAGGAGGAGGAGAAGGAGGAGGAGGAGGAGGGGGAGGAGGAGAAGGAAGGATTTAGAGGTCTAATTGGCAAGAGTTAAATACAGGTTGACACAAAAACGACTTAGCTAAATTCTGTTAGCTCAGGTCTTAAAAGGTCTAAACGCTGTCCGTAACACAGCGCCCCCCCCCACCCCCGATGACGCCCGTGAAGGTCCGCCCTGAAAAGGGAGTCCTCACCTTAGCTTAAAGACGTTACAGCAGAAAGTTAGAGGGGAGATATGTCAACTTGTCCCACCCTTGATCCTAATCTTATCAAAATAAGTCGTCCTCGAAAACCACAAATTATTATACCCCTCATGGACACGACTGGCGTCTTAAAAAATGTCCCGTTTGCTCTAATACGGGCGTCTCCATGCACATTGTCAGTTATGCCACGATTCTTCACGGCACGATACCTGAACATTCAGATCAAAAGAAGATGAAGTGAGGAGAAACTGTCACTTCTCTGGGTTGTCTTCCCGTGGGTTTTTCTTCTTTATTCGGTATTTACGCCAGTCCGCCCAAAATTTTCCGAGGTCTCCCATACAGGTGGGAATCAGTGGACACTGAAATTAGCGCGCATTGTGCCTCAGCCGCCCTATGATATCCCATACCAGCCCCAGTGGCAATTTAAGAAAAGGGTGGCTTTGCAACTTTTGCTTATCTTCAGGAGAAGAGGGTGTCAGTTTCTCCCAGATTCCCTTGGGTATACATGTCAGATTCTGCACTAAAAAGCACGCTGAAATCCCTCGGGTGTAGATGTCAGCTTTGGAACACGGTGGATCTCGTCCCTCTGTCCCTCCAGAATAATTAGCTCCTCTTTAGACCCCCGTTTAAGCGGATTAGAGGTGAATTCGACTCTCGGCAGCCCGATCGAAGGTGAGGCTGCATGTGGGGGTGGGGAGGATGGCTGGGGATGGGAGGCTAGAAGATGAATAATTAACGGACACCGTGAACAATCCAAGAGTCCAAAGAAAGGGGGGCGTGGTTGGTCTTTGAACAGGGCGCACGGACTGTGAAGCAACAAGGGAAGCTCGATACCGGCCAAGAATGAGGAGGTCGATGACGAGGCGGAATGTTTGACCAACTGAATTGGCAGAGTGCGAGTATTTGTTTTTCTAACCTCTTCTGTACGTTGCTTGTTTCGTTCTAGCTCTTCTGGGAATCAGAAGTTCAACCAACAATAAGTGCACTTTTTCGCCGCCTGCTATACCACAAAACTGCAGGCACTGAGGGAACCACATATTGAAATTCATTTTCAAGCAGACGAAGGAAGGAAAAACTGACATGGAACTTTTTAAACAAATAAACAAAATCAGCAAAGAACAATCATGCCAAAGCCTCTGGTTTCAAACTTTCACGTACATCAAAATCCAAGAAACTTTCCTTCAGATTTTCTATTTCAATCAACATTTCAGTTTCATTCAGTCGACGTCTGTATCATATATGATTTCGATAAAACTACTCTCTGCGTTATCTTGGGCATATCCGTTCAAGGAGACTTTTGATATGCAGCATTCTTTGACAAGAGGCCAGGGAAAGACTGTTCAATTCGTCCCACGGACATTTTGTTGGGCATCAAGTTCCCTGGGGCTAGTTCGACCTTTCGCAACTTGAAAGTTTGTCATGCCGTGACGTTCTGATTCGAGCACACACGGTTTCAAAGGCAACGAGAACCGGACGCACGATGTCGTATTCCTAATTGGACACGGCTTATACGTTAGTCTACGAGGCCTGTCCTTGCTCAATTCCTCAGAATTTAGCCTATAACATTTATCAACAAACCATAAAGTCCTCAAACGAATATGCTGGTCATATCGGGAGGCGTATTGAAACACAGTTCAGTAAGTGTGGTGAAATGCAATGCATACATAGGCCTATGGCTTATTTCGCTTGTGCATGCCTCCTCTCGCGCTATACCGTAGGTCTCGCCGACGAGAACGTTTGAAAACGAATCGAAATGATTCGTTGTGTATTCACTAGGCTCTGCCCTGGAATATCTCCCTTAATCTCGCCGCAGTACACTTAACGTTTGGCACCACGAGTTTTAGTTTAGTTTAGTTTAGTTTATTTCTTTTTCCACAGCATCAACCAACAAAGCACATATCACAGAATGTACATCACAAAGAATGAATAGGCAAAATTAATAGGGAAAGGACTGGCACATTAAGTGATAACTTAATATAAATAAACAATGAATGCGATACTGCAGAGGGACCCATCAAGAAGCACAGCTTTTAAGTGTTGGGCCCCATTGCAACACTTGCACTGAGCCGGAAAAGGAATGCTCATGCTAATTTAGACCGCAAACGGTAGGGAGAGGGCTCAATGCAAGTGAAGCAATCAATCAATAGAACACAAATCTTTAGTATTAACACAAAACACATAGAAAACTATACACAAGGACTAATTAGATACATTATACACTTAGCAGAGAAAACAAAAACGAATTTGAGGAATAGGCAATGATTGGGAAATGTAGCGAAATATATCGCCGTTAGATAGTAATGTGATTCAGCTAAAAAAAAAAAAATAGAGTAGATAATACATGTCAACTTCAACTCTCGAATCAGAGATATGATTTCAATAGGTTAGATTTAAACTCACGTTTAAAGGTGGAGAGGTTTTTTGAGGTTTTAAGTTGGTCAGTGAGTGAGTTCCAAAGTTTGGGCCCCTCATATTTGATTGTTTTTTTAGCAAGAGTTGTTCGGGTTAATGGGATATGGAAGTCTAAGGCTTGGCGTGTGAAGTGGGTATGAACTTCATGGTTCCGGTTGAATATAGCATTAATTGCAGATGGTAGTAAATTACATGTGGATTGATACATGAGGGACACAAGTTGATGACAATAGATGTCTTTAATTTTTAAGGTTTTATGTTTCAGAAAGAGGGGATCAGAGTGTGCAAGAAACTCAGTGAAATTGATTGAGCGCAAGACCTGCTTTTGTAAAACAAGTATCCTGTTTAAGTTGCAGGCGGGACTGTTACCCCATAGGCAAGAATGCCATAGTTGATATATGGCACAATTAATGTATTATAAATCTTATATATCATCTTGTCCTAGCAAATCCATCAGTTTGGCATTTATGGAACAATATGCTTGTCGATACGCCTATGCGTTGATTAACGTTGGTCCGAATGTTGGTGAAATAGGCCTATAACTCAACATCTTCTTTTCTACGGTTTGGTGATCTAGTCTACCAAACATTTTTAAGTCTGGCCCCGTCTTAACTTCGTTGGCCAAGCAGTGAGGCTGGAAGTTACGCAGAGGTCTACGGGATCCACACAGCCGCTAGCATGCCTCTTCGGAAGCCACAGCCACATGCCGAGCCAACTCCGTCCTTTCTGAGGACGAGACGGCGAGACGGCGAGACGGCCAGACGGCGAGACGGCCAGACGGTTAGACGGCCAGACGGTTAGACGGCCAGACGGTCAGACGGCGAGGCGACAGTGACGCGCAGACGCTGAGCGCCTCATCTATTGAGCGATCACCTTGTATCGAACTAGTCGGCGGCCGGATTGCCCTCGTTAAACTCATCATCAAAAGGGGATTCTGCACGTTCCGTGTTGGCACATGGCTGTACCACCTGTCTGCCGTGCCCACTGCATGCTGTAAGTGCACATCGCTGTTCAAACCTTGGCGCGTATTACAGACACTTTAGGGCTCGTCTCAAAGTGCACGGTATCCCTCCTTTATCCCTTCTTCATCCCTAGTCTCTAATGCTACATTTTTGAAGGACGGGAATGTCTTCTTGAAAGAGGGCGTGACGACGCCGCCAGTCGATATCATATCCCCCAAACGTATTGTGAGTGTCGCCACATCAAGAGTGAAGCAAAGAAAAAAAACTTGTCTGGGTTTACTTTTGAGTAAACATTTTTTTTCAACGGGCGAAGCTTATATAGCCGTGGATACACTCTTCGCCGGTACATTGGTGGTACCATTTCGAGACATAACTTAAATACCCCCAAAAAAAATTGATCTGCAACAGTTTGTCTTAATCCCGTTGGACACGAAGGCCGGGCCGGGAAGGGGGGAGGGGGGCAAGGATCGGAAAGTGGTAACGAGTAAACGACGGTGCTTAGATATCTTACAGATGACCTTCCCCTACCCCATCCCTCTCCAAATAATGGTCAGTAATGAGGTGTGTGTTTCCATAATCCAATTATTTCTGTCTTGGTGAGAAAAAAACTCGACCGATAATGAAAAGGTTTTTCTTTGGTGTGGATGGGGTATGAGACGCCGGTAGGTCGCGGCCTTGCTTTGGAGCCTGGTCATCGCTGTTTAATTGGCTCGGTGCGCGGACGGTTTAAAACCACTAACAAGGTGTCTCCCTCTACCCCCACCCCCCTTATGGCGAGCTGCGAATCCAAGCCAGCCTTTCTTATATATAACCGTCCTACCAGTCCGTCCGTCCGTCCGTCCGTCGGCCGACAGCATGACATGTTAAACATTATTCACCCCCATTCACTCGTGTGGAACTTATCGACTGATGTTTCCGTTCGCATATTAGGCACAAGAGTGACACACAATCTCATTTCATGTAACAGTGAACAATGTTTCTATTATTGAGATATGAAAAGTTTAAGTTTTTTGTTGAGACGAGAACGCAGTACACTCAATCATATAGCTGAGTTGATTTCGTTCAGTTGATGTTGCTCTATGATGTAAAATAAAAAGAAGATGTTTTTGAGGGACGACTCGAGTAGAAGGGAAAACGCCAAGAGGGAGGAAGCGAATAATGATGCTTCAGTATCAAAGGGAGAGAGCAGTATCAGAAGATGAAAGAATGCGCTTAAGATAGACAAGGATGGATTACTAAATATTAAACCTGCAGAAAAGCAGTAGGCTACAGTGTATGGACAGTAAAAACAAGCTGTCAAAGTGAGGCTATACAGTGTAAAAACGGTGCTCACATAATGCACATGGATGAAGTATGTTGAGGCACATGGTGCACGATACATGCGCGTGAGGTGATGTTCACTTTCACTTTTCACATGTGCTTGAGGTAAAATAAATAGAGAGACATCCTTGTATACATGAAGCACTTCATGCGCCTCATCCGATTTTTGCTCAAGTGACTGCAATGCCCCATGTGCTTGAGCTACAGTATTTCATGTGCGTGTATACAGTAGGTGCCTCAAGTGTTCATGATTCTGGGACAAATATGTGCCATTGCAGAAGTGCATGAGGTGCAGTTCGTTTTTTTACAGTGATATGCAGCGAGCCATCACGGGGTTGCATGTTCCAGTCTATTTGTTAGAACAAAACAAAACCGTTTGAGGGTTTGGAGGTGATGGAGAAAGGGGGGACAGATTGGAGGTGGTGGGTTAGAAGGAGAAACTGGAACGTGCAGCGAGACCCATGAAGAGGCAAAAGGACTAGCGGCGAGGTATCATAATATGTATAGCGCGAATGGGGAGAGATAGCGAACATAAGAAAACAACAGACAGGCAAACAAATATAAAACTGGGGAAAGGACAATATTCGACACCGAACTAACACTCTTTTTGAATTGGGTTTTTTTCTTTCCCTACTCCCCCCAACCTCCACCCTCCTTCACGGCGAGAGCTGTGAAAAACGACGGGGTGGATTCTGGCGAGCCCACAGACTGGAGGGTCGGGGATTGCGGGATTAGGACACGGGTGGGGTGTTGGGGGATCGCGCGATGATCCGTTTTGCCCTCCGGAAAAGATTTTCGCCCTTACTGAGAGGGAAAGGGGCAGTAAGAAGTCTATAGGTGTCGGGGGTCCCGCGCAGAGTGGAAGACGGGTACACGCTAGCAGACAAACAAATGAGCACAAAGGACAAATGGAGTAACTCATCCTTAACGATATCATAACTGGGTACAAGGAGTGCGAGTTTCTTTTTTTGTTACTGCTCTGCTCTGCTCTGCTCTGCTCTGCTCTGCAGGGTAGGACAGGGCAGGGCAGGGCAGGGAAGTGTAGAACAGGACAGGCAGTGTAGAACAGGGCAGGGCATGGCAGGGCAGGGCATGGCAGGGCAGGGCAGGTCAGGGCAGGGCAGGGCAGGGCAGGGCAGGGCAGGGCAGGGCAGGGCAGGGCAGGGCAGGGCAGGGCAGGGCAGGGCAGGGCATGGCATGGCAGGACAGGACAGGACAAAACAGGACAGGGAAGTGTAGAACAGGGCAGGGCAGGGCAGTGCAGGGCAGGGCAGGGCAGGGCAGGGCAGTGCAGAGCAGGGCAGGGCAGGGCAGGGCAGGGCAGGACAGAACAGAACAGGACAGGACAGGACAGGGCAGGACAGGGAAGTGTATAACATGACAGGCAATGTAGAACAGGGCAGGACAGGGCAGGACAGGGCAGGACAGGGCAGGACAGGGCAGGACAGGGCAGGACAGGGCATATGGCAGGACAGGACAGGGAAGTGTAGAACAGGACAGGCAGTGTAGAACAGGGCAGGTCAGGACAGGGCAGGGCAGGGCAGGGCAGGGCAGGGTAGGCAGGGCAGGGCAGGGCAGGGCAGGGCAGGGCAGGGCAGGGCAGGGCAGGGCAGGGCAGGGCAGGGCGGGGCGGGGCTGGGCAGGGCAGGGCAGGAGGGTACAGAACGAGACCGACAGTACAGAACATGGCGAAACATAACAAAGAGGGGACGACACTGCAAAGGATAAGAGCGATTAAATAACACACACAAAAAAACCTGACGTTTATCTCGGAATAGCCGACCACTCATGATTTTCCCTGCTTTAGATTCCGATCAGTAGACTGGAGAATTGATTCCCCTTTTTGTGCAGCTGCATGATAACGAGTCAGTTAAAACGCTGCCAATTTTTTTTTTCAAAACGAGGATAGGATTGAAGACCATTAAGGTCACATGACAATGGAGATTCCCCGAAAAGGTAAAACGCAACTTCCAACAATGGTGCAGTCCAAAATATATATATATAGGTCCTATTTTCAGTATTCCTTTACCAAGCGATGCTGTCATTTGCCTGAATGGTTTTCCAGACAAAAAAATAACCTGTTGCCGCAAAAGCCTTTAATCTAGTACAAATGACTTGGACCACTTGTCCACAATGACTCCTAATCCCGAAATTAAACTTAATGACCCTTACCGGACACTGTATGCTATTAACTAGCCCATTTTCGTTCATGGAAATGAGGTTATGCCGTCCAAGGACGGTAAAGTGTGGGAATATTGAAAAATAAATTGGGGGAGGATAACGGCCCGTTTATAACGTGGAGAAGGAATATTCAAGTATTGTCCTTTTTAATTTTATGGATAATACACTTGACTAGATATTAGCACTTTTTACAGTAGACGAAATGAGATCGGGGAAGTGCTCGAGGCACAATATTGGGACAGTAGCACTCAACCCGAGAGAACAAAACAAACTTGGTTCACGAGGTATATAAAAGCGAGAGGTGAAAAGAGAGCGAGCGGGAGAGGTGGAAAGAAAGGGGAGAGGTGGAGAGAGGATGAGCTAGATAGAGAGAGGGGAGAGAGATGGAGTGAGATGGGGAGGTGGAGATAAGAGAGAAAGGTGGTGGGAGAGGGGAGAGGTGGGGAGAGAGGGGGGGAGATGGAAAGAGAGGAGGAGACGGGGACAGGCAGGGGGAGAGGTGAAGAGAGAGAGAGGGGGGGTAGATTGAAAGAGAGCGGGGAGGTGGAAAAAGAGGGGGGAAATGATTATGATTGAACGAGGGCACTGGATATGACTGCGGGATGGGTTGACTTGTTTAATGATTGGAAGGGACAAATCTGTGTCGACCAGTGCATGGTGGCCTAAAGTGTGATCCATTGTGGTTTTTTTCTCCTTTGGAGGGTAGGTGGGGAGGGTGAAGGTGGAGGGGGAGGGGGTTCTGGTTGACTGAGCGTTTTAATTGGCAACGCTCATCAGCGTGCAACGAGAGGAAGGAGCCCCCGTCACTTTACCGGCGGGCCCCGCTCCATCATCGGCAACGGCTGGTTGCGTGACGATGCCCGCGGTCTCTGCGTGGGGCTTTCGGGTCTGTGTGTTTGGGTGTGTGTGTGGGGGGGGGGCTGATAGCTGAGTCAAGGCCAATCGGTAGGCCTCCCCTCCCCTGACTGCTCGGCTCCATCCCCCTCCCAACCAAACGGATGTGACCACATGACATCCCCAGCGGCTACTGGTGTTATACGAGCAATGCCCGCAGTCTCCCGTGTTGATGTGTGCGTTTTAGTTGGGTCAAGGCCAGACCTAATCACCAGCGGGCCTCTCCTCTCCTCTCATCCCCTCCCCATCTCATTCCCCCTCTTCTCATCTCTGTTCACCTCATGTCCTCTTCTCTCCTCCTCTCTCCCTCTCTCTTCTCTCATCCTCTCCTGCCCTATCTTGTTGTATCATTTGATTCCTGTCCTGCCCTTCCCTACCCTGCCCTGCCCTGCATTGCCCCGTCCTGTCATATCATGACCTGTCCTGTTCTGACTTGTCCTGTCCTGACCTGTCATGTCCTGTCTTGTCCTGTCCTGACCTGTCATGTCATGTCTTGTCCTGTCCAGTCCTGTCCCGACCTGTCATGTCCTGTCCTGTCCAGACCTGTCCTATCCTGTCCTGTCCTGTCCTGTCCTGTCCTGTCCTGTCCTGTCCTGTCCAGTCCTGTCCTGACCTGTCCTGTCCTGTCCTGCCCTGTCCTGTCCTATCCACTTCTCTCCTTTCCACTCTACCTCTCTCTCTCTCTCTCTCTCTCTCTCTCTCTCTCTCTCTCTCTCTCTCTCTCTCTCTCTCTCTCTGTGACTCCATCTCCCTTCTAACCTATAGCAGAAGCAACCACACTGACCAACGACCCCCATCCCAATTGCAGAGGGTATAAGCACACGTACACACAGCTCGGTCAATCATAGCTGCACTGCACCATAACTAACCAGCACCACCCACCTTCCAACCCCACGTCAAACTGGGTCCCCACAACAACACGGTCAACGCGGCCCTTAATTGGTAGCCTGATCGGTTGCTGAACATGTACAGAAAAATGGCAATATCTAATTAAAATTTGGCAATTGACGTACGAGTTGTCGTTCCTGGTTTGAAGTTCCAGAAAATTGAGTTCTGTTTTCTCTTTCGCATCGGTCTCACCCTATATTTTATACATATGGTTACCACACTTTTCTCAAGAAAGGAGATTCTCCAGACCTGCAAGTATGGAAACGCCAGGCCCTCTATCAGTAGCATTATTTTAGCCTCCAGAGTGATAAGGTAAACGTTGTAAAGCGTGCTTTGGAGGGGAGGGGAGTGCGTGGTGATTTTCTCCTTAAGCAATCATTTTACGCCAGTAACTCGCCGAGAGATAATCTCTGAATTTGCTCTGTTATGATTTAACCACTCTCGTGAACATAACCTTCCTCGCACACCAGTGGGTTTGCCGCCGACACGCATCGACGGGGACTGCGCCAGTCTGGTGCCTGCCCTTGCGGAGCAGAATCTCAGTCCTACCGTCACATCAGCGGACAATTCCCAACTACTGACTCTTCTCCAACACTATTTTTTCATTAATAACCTTTTATGCGAATATAATTAAATTCTCATCATCCTCATCATCCCCAGCCACCCCATCCTCATCATCCACGTCATCCTCGTCATCCACGTCATTTTAATCATCCCCAGCATCATCATCATCGCCATGCCTATCATCCATGTCATATTCATCATCCTTATCCTCATCCTCATCCTCTCCCCATCTCATCATCCTCGTCATCCTCATCATCCCCATCATCCAAGTCATCACCATCATCCCCATCATCCTCACCATCCCCATCGACCTCATCTTCCACGTCATCCTTGTCATCCCAACTATCCTCGCCCTCACCACCATCATCACCATATGCACTAGCGTTACAATCGTCACCATCGCCAGCGTCAATATAATCATCCTCGCATCGATATCGTCACCACAATCAACATCAGCATCAGTAAAATTATCATCATCATCCTCGGAAGTCCTTCCTATCCTTCATCGTCACCCCGCCATCATTCTTATATTCTTCCTCATCCAACCACTTCTCTTCCTCCTGCTCCTCATTGTCACCATCGTCCTCATCATCAGGAAGAAAGGACGATTGATTTTCAAGTAAAAAATCATTAAAGAGGGATACGTTTTGAAGGTTTGTATGGTTGAAGTACAAAGTGGAAGGTTAGCAGTGACACCACGTAAGTCATCACTTTGCAGATGGAGTTTGCCTCTAAAAAAGGTCGGTAACTCAACCATTCGGACAGTGTGTAGCCTACTCCTGACGAGTGGCAGAGTACACACTCCCAAAACGTTGAGCTACCGGCTCTTGACAGAGGCACACCCCATCTCGAAAGAGATGACTAACAAAGTGAAACTTTGTGCACAATTCTACCAGGGAATCACCCATTTAGGAATGATCTTGCCAAACCTAAGCATCACCATAACAGATATGCGATCGATCACGAATTGCCTCAACCGCCTCGAAAAAAACCGCGCAATGGGCCGCGTACATCAATACACCATCCCCTCCAAACTGTTGCAATGTTCAAATGTCCGGAATGTAATGTTTCTCCCCAATAGACCGTGTAAGTTGGCCTCGAGAAGTACTTGTTACCGCGAGATTCCTGACTTCCGGGAGGTAAAGCGTGGAGTGGCGAACGTTTCTGTTAAAATTTTTTGTATCGCGCCGATTGAAGCAGTTTAAACTATTAGAATAGTCATTTAGGAATAAAATATTAAAATACAATTTGTAAAGTAAGTGATTTTGCACGTTTTACAGACAAAAATAGTTAACATAAATTTTCGTTTTCACGTTTAAAAACCGTAGAATCTATGCAACAAGAGGTGATAGTTGTGTTCCCAGACGAGCGAACTTGTAATGTATGTACATACGTGTACTGGCTAACGTCGCGCGTTACGCTGATCGTGTTTTGATTTTGTATTATGTTTACATGTACGGTTTCCACATGTACAGTACAGTACAAGGCGCTTTTCTTGCCCGAATGCGAACCACGCCAACTTCGGCGCGGTACAAGTAGTAATGCTCACGTCGCGTACCACAGTCGGGCCGTATTTGCAATACTGTACTTACAACCAGAAGATGAAGGTCAGGTCATATTTATTTGTTTTGTCTGCCGTAATCTCTTTTTTTTTTTTGCTCATTCTTATATTTTTTAATATACTTAATCCAAAAACCTGGGTTTTTAGTTGGAAAGAGGCTTTCTTCATTATGTAATAATGCATACGAAATTGGGCACGTGTTAATCTCCTATAGCAGACGGCGCGGAGGTGCCCGGAAGTGTACGGTGACCTTTTTCACCACGAGAACGGTCTATTTTGGGATCCTATTTCCTCATCGTGGATTTCAAGGAAAGAAATAACTCCACGAGGCCAGACGGGTCCTCGAAATGCCGAGACAGGGCGCTGCCAGGGAAGAAGTGTTGGGGGGGGGGGCAGCTTCCAACCCCAGCGATGATATTGACAAGGTGTCAGCAACCCGCAGGTCTCTATACACAATATCGACAAACTCGAGGGGGGTGGTTAATTTCCCGAAAAGTTTCCCACAAGAGCACTGCACGCTGTGTTGAGCGAAGAGGTCGAGCACTCAGCCTCGCCTTGGTCTCTCTCATCCATTGTCTTCCCGTTACATTCCACCCCTTCCACCCGCCGCTTGAGCGCATAGTCAGCCGACGACCGTCTCACTCAAACACCCTCTATAGGCCCTGCATAAAGGAAAAAACCGTTTACGCCAACTTTGATTGACACATTAACGCCTTTCATTGATGCGCAAGGCAATCCTCACCCCCCCCCCCCCGATCATGTTACATGGATAAACACCGGGACGAGGGCCAGGTAAGGGGAGCCGGATAAGGCAGGGTCATTGCACTCTCGGTCATCGGGAAGAGGTCGCGTGGGCACCACCGGGTTATCGACGGGGGGGGGGGCAGTGGTCAATGACCTCTGGAGGGGGAGTCGCTGGTGTGCTGCCCCTAGGGGCATAACCTCAAGTAATCCACATCGACATCGAAGATGCAGGGAATGGACAGGTGGGGCTCCCTCGGGACAGACGGGTGTCTTCTAAGGGGGATGACCCTTTTTTACCAATTCCGTCCACATTAGTCACCAACCCAACATCTGCTCAAAGCCTCAATCTGGGTCCTAGTCCTCCTTTCCATCCATCCACCCGGTTTGTCTGTCATCCACCGTCCCTCCCATTTCACCTTTCCAACGATTGCCCATTTCACCATTGTGTCAGTGGAAAATGGTCCTCTCCTTGCACTCCATCGCCTTTTACTGTTGTCAAAGCATCAACCATTCCATCCACTATCTGCCCATTACATCCTACTTGCATTCGAGTCACAACTTTCGACTCCGAGTCCAAGTCATGAACCACAACGTCCACCACCTATACTTCAACCTTCAATATTCACCATCTACATCAACCTTCAATATTCACCATCTACTTCACCCTTGCATCCATCACCTATTTCACCCTTCCACCCACCACCTACTTCACATGTCCATGCACCACCTACTCTATCCATCACGTAATCCACCCTTCCAAACATCAACTATTCACCCTTCCATCAACTAGTAAATCCACCTTCCATCCAAAAGCTACTCCATCATTCTATCTACAATTCACCCAAGATTTTATACCACCATCCAATAAACCCTTTCAACCAACACCCACTCTCTACATCCTACCAATCAACCACCGTTCACACTTCCCCCAGTGTCCATCATCGTGTCCACTCATCCACCCACCACCTATTCCACTGTTGCATCAATTTACTAGGCCTAGTCCACACTTCCATCCACTACCTAGTCCACTCTTCCATCCCCATATAGTAGTCAACTCATCCATCCACCACCTGGTAGTCAACTCATCCATCCATCCACCACCTGGTAGTCTACTCTTCCATCCACCACCCAGTCCACTATTCCATCTACCACCTAGTCTACTCTTCAATACACCACCAAGTCCACTCTTCCACTGGCCACCCAGCCCACTCTTCCATCAACCACCCAGTCCACTCTTCCACGGGCCACCCAGTCCACTATTCCATCAACCACCCAGTCCACTCTTCCATCAACCACCCAGTCCACTCTTCCATTGATCACCCACTTCACTCTTCCATCTACCACCTAGTCCACTCTTCCATCTACCACCAAGTCCACTATTCCATTAACCACCCGGTCCACTCTTCCATCAACCACCCAGTCCATTCTTCCATTGATCACCCACTTCACTCTTCCATCCACCACCAAGTCCACTCTTCCATCTACCACCTAGTTCACTCTTCCATCTACCACCAAGTCCACTCTTCCATTGGCCACCCAGTCCACCATTCCATCAACCACCCAGTCCACTCTTCCATTGACCACCTAGTCCACTCTTCCCTCTACCACCTAGTTCACTCTTCCATCTACCACTTATAGTTCACTCTTCCATTGACCATACAGTCCACACTTCCATCTACTACCTAGTAGTCCACTCTTCCATCAACCATCTAGTACACCACTCTTCCATCCACCACCTAGTAGTCTACTCTTCCATCAACCATCGTGTAGTCCACTCTTCTATCCACAACCTAGTAGTCCACTCTTCCATCAACCACCCAGTAGTCCACTCTTCAACCAATCACCCTGTCCACTCTTCCATCAACCACCCAGTAGTCCACTCTTCCACCAATCACCCTGTCCACTCTTACATCCCTAACTTGTCAACCCTTCCTAAACCTCAGCATTATCGTTAAGTCAAGTTTGTAACCAAGGCCCTGTCAAAAAAAGGTCAAGCGCTCAGGTTTTAAATTGACCCAGAAAATATAATTTCCAGTTAACGTAGTTTTACCTAACTTTACATTTTTAGTAACATTATTATTATTTTTAATAACGCAAGAGATTGGAAACCTGACGAACTACGACGCAGTGTTAATTGTTTGGCTTCGATGCCTTCGTTCGAAACGTTCGATAAAATCACCGGGACTTACCAAGCGAACCTTTTCCGCTTAAAACACGGCAACCCAAAGTTCATACCTGGTCACGATGACACACAAAGTTCACCCCAACCCAACCCCCCTTATTTTTCCGACCCCCTTCACGCAAGCAGGACTTATGTAGTTTCCCTTAAAAGTCACTTTAATGTGTAATAGAACCATCGATTTTCCATTCAAACTGGTCAGATTAAGGGGGAGTTTGAGGAGCTGCCCGGTCCATCGTAGGGGGAACAATGGGAGAAGGGATCCCCTTGGTCATTGTCCCGACCCATTGCTTTAATTAAAAGGCAGCACCGGGATTGTGCGCTCCACTGCGCTCCTTTCAAATCGAAATAACCGGGGTACACACCACCGTTTGACACACGAGATCAATTGGGACGTACCGGGATGATTACTTCCGTTTTCGTTCTGAGGGGAGAACAGATCTGGGGTGATTCGGGGAAGGGGGGGGGGAGATCGCAAAGAAACCTTTTTAGGGGAGGACTGGGACGGGAAGGTATAGTTACCTTCCATTTTCATGTAATGGTCAGTGATGTAGTCAAGATGGTCTGACAAGAGCAACAACATGTTGAAATGGGGAGGTAAAACAATCTTTCCGAATTATCATCGAGCTTTATAGTTCGTGGCATCCCCCCTAATGAATAGCACATGTACCCAATAGTTGGAAGTACACATGGCGACTGTCGAAGATACAGACTTCATCTGAACTATTGATCTCTAATCACATTCTTAATCATTCTTAATTACACCAGAGGTCTCGGGTTCAAGTCCCGGTCCAGTCAAAGTTTTCTTTGCCAATTCATGGCACGCACTCGGACCAGCTAAACTCGGACTCGACTTGCGTGACTTATGGCTCCATGAAGATTATACTGAGCGAGTAGACCTAGACTATGAATTACTAGCAAATGTGATTCGAGAGAGAAAACTGTCAAAAATTGGGAAACGTGTCTCCAATACAGTATAAAGGTGACTTGTAATATAAATATAAACTCGACAATGTGGTCCATGACTTGGGCTCGGACTCGCAAGATGCGACTCGAATTCAAGCTTGGTATCCGGACTCCCTATTCGATTTATATCTGTGACGGTCCGAAATGTAATAAACCTGAAAATGGAGTAACTCGGAGGCAGGGATTGACGGAGACGGCTCGATAAGGATTACGACTTATTCTCTCGCCGTCTTTCCCCCGGTCGTCCTAACCAACCGATCCCCATCCTCTGGCCCAGCAAGAGCCCAAAACCCGAAGCCTTTCATCCACTCAGTCAAATTAGGGCTTAGAAGAACCGTAATTCCCCTCTTTCAGATGTTGGCGTAATTAAAGAGTATTTGTGGCAGAGGAGGTAATAGATAGGTCCCGTTATACAGAGGATAGGTCAACAAGGGGTTCCCTTATGGGTAAGGCAGCCCCCCCCCACCCGCAGTCGAGCTGTCACTCATGAGCCAACACTTCCCGTCAACCATCCCCTTCTCCTCCAATCCTCACTCAATCCCCATTCTATTTCAATCGCTAATAAGCCCTTCTTCCTCTTAAAAGCATCAACTTCTTGATCAATGTTACATCAATGAAAAGAGAGGAGCCGTATACCTCCACAGAAAGGGCCCCTTCTCTTTCTCTCTTTAATCCTCTAAGAATGAGGCCAGAAAGATAATGGGGATGGATAGAGACAGAGATAGGGGAGAGGAAGAGGAAGAGAGTGGGAGAGGGGGAGAGGGGAAGAGGGGAAGAGGAGGGAGGGGAGAGAGGGGGAGGGAGGAGGGGGAGGGAGAAGGAGCGGGAAAGGGAGAGGAGACAGAGGCAGAAGCAGGAGAATGAGAGGGAGAGGGAAGGAGAGAGGGGGACAGGGACAGGGAGGCGAGGCAGAGGCAGAGGCAGAAAGAGAGTGAGAGTGAGAGGGAAGGAGAGAGGGTGAGGGAGATGCTGAGGAGGGAGAGGCAGAGGCAAAGGGAGAGGGGGAGAGGAGAGAGGGGGAGGGAGATGATGGAGTGGGAGGAGAGGAAAATGGGGCTAAGAGGATGAGGGAGAGGGAGAAGAGGGAGAGGCAGAGGCAATTTGTGAGGGAGAGGGAGGAGAGGGGGAGGTGGTGGAGGGAGAGGGGAGGAAAAGGGGGAGGGTAGGAAGAGGGAGGAGAGGGAAGAGAGGGACAGGGATAGGGAGAGGGAGAGGTGGTGGTAGAGGGAGAGGGGAGGAAAAGGGGGAGGGTAGGGAGAGAGAGGAGGGGAAAGGAAGAGGGAGGAGAGGGAGAGGTGATGGTATAGAGGGAGAGGGGGGAAAGGGAGAGGGAGGAGAGGGAGGGGGATGTGGATGAGAGGGAGAGGTGGTGGTAGAGGTAGAGGGGAGGAAAAGGGGGAGGGTAGGGAGAGGGAGAGAGAGAGGGACAGGGAGAGAGGGAGAGGGAGAGAGAGGAGAGGGAGAGGTGGTGGTAGAGGGAGAGGGGAGGAAAAGGGGAAGGTATAGGGAGAGGGAGGAGAGGGAGAGGGAGAGGGAGGAGAAGGAGAGGTGGTGGTAGAGGGAGAGGGGAGAAAGGGGGAGAGAGAGGGAGGAGAGCGAGGAGAGCGACAGTGAGAGCGAGAGCGAGAGCGAGAACTAGAGCAAGAGCCAGAGCCAGAGCCAGAGGGAGGGGGAGAAAGGGGGAAGGAGAGAGAGCGATGGATGGAGAGAGAGAGGGGGAAGGAGAGAGAGAGAGAGAAAGAGAGAGGAGAGAGACAAAAGTGAAGGCAGCCGACCACAATCGCATTGTATTGACTGCAGAGCCGGAAGTGGGTCGACAAGCGATCGGTCATTATCTGGTACATTATATGGGCCGCGCACTCTGCGACGTCGGCGGAGCGTGCAAGGAATCAATGGGAGCTGACAGGCGCTCTTGTTCGCGACGGAGGGCCCCGTCGACAAGACTTGAAAGAGGCCACGCCAAGAAAGCAAACAGCCGCCCCTTCTTCCTTTCCTCGAGAGAAAGAGGGGGGCAATAAAAGGAGGGAGAGGAAAAGAAAAACCGCGTGTAAATAGCATCACTTGGTCTTCTTCACCAGTTTAGGGCAATAGCTCCGCTTCAGGGCCGAAACTCCCCGAGGCGTGAACAGATTGGAGTTCTAATAAGCCAAACTATAGGGTCAAGCAGGGACGTCCACAGAGACGAGCACAAAAAGTCGAGACTCACTCACCTGTTGACTCCTGCAGCGATTCGTGACTGATTTCCTTTCGCTGTAGGCCGACATACTTCCGCATATTTTATAAACTGCTAGGGAGGATAGTGGCATTCCTCCCAAAGTTCTTGGTCCTTTTTTTTTTAACTCGGTCTCAGGATTCGTCAAAAGTTTCTCGACTGACTTACAGAGCGAAGAAACCTACCTGCCAGTAGGTTTCTTAACCTTAACTTGATTGAATGTAACTTGGTTCAGTATTGAAAATAAAGCACACCACATCGAATTTGACTGCCCCGCGCACACAGTACGGTCCAGTTACGCTGACTATACTGACTTTTGATTGTATAGCAGTTCGACTCAGTTTGTGATTTGACAAGCTGAAATCCCTGGTCACACTCTGAGTGAGCCGAATCGCCATCGGAATGAAAATTCTCGCCATATTCCTGGATATTCAAAGTGCCCTCTGAAAAGTTCTGACTTCCTTCTAACAGCATTCATTTCTAAACACACTCGCACTGTGTTCCATCCATGTTCTGGCTGCATTGGGAAGCTATTATACACCATCCGTGGTGGGCAAGATTCATTCGAGGCGGGTCCGATGAGCATATTTAAGCATTCAAACGGCATTTCGAACATTCTTCATTCCGCCTGGTTCTGCTTTAATCCGAATATGAATGACGTGGCCTTAACTTTGTTTCAGACTGTTCACTCTCCTCAAGCCAGTTTCTTTGGTCTTCGAAATTCAGTCCTCGACTTCATTTCCGAAGAATGGGATGAGCTGTAGTTTTCTAATTGTTTCATATTAAAACTAGCTAATGGCGTTGAGTTTCGGCAAATCCAAATCGGATCTATTTGTCTAATCTGATATAAATCGATTTTCAAATCTGTAACCAATGAAGTTACAAAAAGGGTGAATTTCTCACAATTTTTTATAATTGAAAAACAAACGAAGTAAATTAAAACGCTGACTGGGAACATTTGAACAATTTTAAAAATGGCAAAATACTTTTGACTAGATCAGGAATTGAACCCGAAACCTCTGGCTTAACGTACCAGAGCTCTTACCATCTGAATGATCAAGCCCTTAAATGGCGGCATTCCCAAATAGTCAACTTATCTTTGCCGGGATGGGGGACCAGTCAGAAGCATTTTAACATTAACTACCGTAAGGCTTATCTCCAAGGATCAAGCCCCCACTTTCGTTCAGATGCAAACAACAATTCGTCGTAATCCTGGCTACAGCAGTTCGAGGATCACGCAAAGTGGATGCAGCATTATTGAACAAGTGGAAATCAATCCGTTCTGAGGAGATGAATAGCGTTTTGAATGATAAATTAATAAGCCCCTCAATTTGTCACGATGCAGGTTTATTGTACTTAGCTTGAATTATCGCATTGTTTGCTTAGCATTAAATGCCCATGGCGCACTGGCGTACCCATGCCGCCTTCACTAAGCCAGCGAAGATTTGGCGTTTAAGCAGCGTTTGTGCTCTTAAGCAGATTGTGTACGCTTAAGCAGAATCAGTGCGCTTAAGCAGAATCAGTGCGCTTAAGCAGAATCAGTGTGCTTAAGCAGAATTAGTGCACTTAAGCAGAATTTGTGCGCTTAAGCAGAATTTGTGCGCTTAATTAAGCAGAATTTGTGCGCTTCAGCAGAATTTGTGCGCTTCAGCAGAATTTGTGCGCTTAATTAAGCAGTATTTGTGAGCTTAAGGGGGTCTATTAAATTACTTCTGACCTCCAAATCTATACAGAGGGTGGGTATTCCGGTACCATCGTGCATCGGTGGAAATTAAATGGTTAGATCTTCGCTCGCACAATAGCCCGCAGCGATTGCCTTTAAACGACCCTTTACACACAAAAAATAGTCACACAAAAAGCTACCCCGTCCATATTACATATTGTGTACAAGCTAAGGTCATAATATGAGTGGGGGATTGAAAGGAGAGGAAAATATGACTGATGCCGATGGCCATTCAACAGAAAAAGGGACATCAAATATCTATAAGCGGGAACTCGTTAAAAGTTGAATGTGATATCTACAGAATGGGCCCAAAAGGAGTTTGTGTAGATGAATGTGGGATTTATTTTTAATGGATAACCCGTGGGCGTTAAAACTGGATGATATTGACGACCCAGCTCACCCCATGCCCAATAGGACAGGCGCATTCATCCATGGGTGGGAGCAACAGCCCAGACTCTTGCACAACAAAATGGGCAAAGATTCACCTGTATACAGTGGGGGCAGTATCATTACATTTGGTAAGAGGGAACAAGTCCGGCTGGCTGGTTCAAAGTACGGCCAGCGACCCAAAGCACTGCTGCTGGTTGGATAGTGCATTGTTGGATTGCGCATCACATGTCCGCCAGATCGGATACGCACGGACCGAAATCGGAGGGCACCGCGCAACGCGCAACGCGCAACGCGCAACGGACCCGTCCGCACCGTACCGGGGCAGGCGTTTCTCCGTCCCAGTGACGTAATCAAATGGTTTGGGGGAGCGGGTCACGTGTCTCCAACCTCTCCAATAGCAGTTTCCCCAGAGGGGTCAACCCCGGTCAGCCCCCCCCCCCGACAGCGTAGCGTACTATGACGTCCCGATCGTATAATTTTTATGCTCTGTGCTGGGGCATATTTGCGGTGACACCACGTAAGCCGACTATTTAGAGTGGGTACGGTACGTGTCCAGCTCCGAAAAGAACCGGTAACTCGCAGTGATTTAACGGGCACTCTCCTAACGACGGGTAGGGTACTGTCCGAAACGTTGAATCCGACCCGCTCTGTTTGGAGCCATACTTCTACTCCCTCTTACATGCATGGTATCACCATAAACTTTCCACATTGTGATTGCACCACACAAACATGCAAGTCTTACCTATTGGGTGCACTCTGCTTGAAAACGCCCGATGGAGACATCGGATCATGCTATACCACGGAGCTCTATGGTTATTATTTAGACACCCTATTGGGACTTTCACACGCAAACCGCAATCCATGAGTTCCCTTTTATTCAATGGGGTGGGTAGTACAGGGTGAGAATTGAACCCCGAGGAATATCGACCGGCCCTCGACATGTCATACGACAAGTTCATGGGCTGCCCGTGCATCTTTGCCCGGCCGGGCGGGCCTGTCAGTTATTCAAGGCACAATCCAGTGGAGCCCTGCACAGATTCCGTGGCCATGCAATCCCCGATCGTCTCCAATGGTGCTCAGCCATGGATAATATTGACAGGCGATCAACAGCCCCCCCCCCCAAAAAAAATAAAAAAATAAATAAAAATAAAAAAATAACCCAAACATGTAGCGGTTCTTTGCTTTTCTTGATTTTCCTTTCTCTCTTTTTTTTTAAACGCCAGTCTCATTTTCGGGCCAATTTTCTCTTTTCTTTGCACGTCCCTTCTCCCTATTAAGTGTTTACAGTCAAACCCTTCGACAGAACGTCGGGGTCCTTTAGAAGGAGGTCCCCGCTAAAAGCCGTTCCCGATCCCATTCAAGGGCGCACGTACGCATCCCACAAACGTATGGCCTATATAAACCGACACAACTGGGATGGGAGACTGTTGCCGCATTACCGTCTAATCCAGCAGCATTACAACCTGTTTGCGTGTCTTTGTAACACCAAGCTGCAGACCTGATACCCGATTGTGTTTTTTTTGTAAATGTATGTGGGTTTTTCTAATGCCTCCTGTGTAAATAACGACTAAAATTCAATCAATCAATCAAAATGTATCGATGCTTGTCGGAACTCAATCTATCGCAAACAACCTCCGGATTACTTTCAATTTTTTTTCCCCTTGCAAAGAATGCTAAATATTCCTCCCCGCCAAAAAAATATTAATTCTAGGGACACCCATGGACGCCCCCCAATAGAGAGAGGAGTTCTCAGCAAGGAAGTACCGGTGTTGCAGAACTAATTCGTGCGTGTTTGGGAGCATGTATTCCCCCAATGTGGGAAGGTCGGGTATGGTGTGAGAGAGAGAGAGAGAGAGAGAGAGAGAGAGAGAGAGAGAGAGAGAGAGAGAGAGAGAGAGAGAGAGAGAGAGACAGACAGACAGACAGAGAGAGAGAGAGAGAGAGACAGAGAGAGACAGAGAGACAGAGACAGAGAGACAGAGACAGAGAGACAGAGACAGAGAGACAGAGAGAGAGACAGACAGACAGACAGACAGACAGAGGAAGACAGAGAGAGAGAGAGAGAGACAGAGAGAGAGACAGAGAGAGAGACAGAGGACAGAGAGAGAGAGACAGAGAGAGAGAGACAGAGAGAGAGAGAGAGGGGGAGACTCTTGGTGAAGCGAGAAATTGGTTTTCGTGGGTGTACGGTGCACTTTTTTCTCTGTTCCTGGCGGTAAACCCCCCTTCCCCCTCTCCCTCATAATTGGACACTTTAACTTGCAACGGCCTTGCGATTTTCCACAAAGATGAATCATTCATGGCAACTGCCACGACAAATACCCATTCAGAGTGCCAACAACCGGCCGCACAATCACGTTTGCCTTAATATATTAGCGGAGTGAAGTCAGCCGCGTCGCAACGTGGAAATCTATTAGCGAAGAAATAAAGTTCCCTCTCCCATTCTCTTCCTTTCTCCCTTGCAGTTACACGTATACCAGGTATGCCCGAGTCAATAGCGAAGCCTTTTTGAAGGCCATAAATATCATATTTTCAAAAGGCTTTAGAATTTCTCTTCCCCTCTCCTCTCCCTCTCCCTTCCCCTCTCTCTCTCCCCTCTTTATTTCTCTCTCTGTCACCCCTCTCTCTCTCCCTCTCCCCTTTCTTTCTCTCTCCCTCTCTCTCTATCCACCTCTCTCATGAAAACATGGAGAAATCTCAATTAGGGCCGCGACTCTTTCAGCCGTGAACACGGTACGACACGTAGTAAGCTTTACTGCGGCGTGTAAAGTGGACCAGCCGCGTTTACACTAAACTAAAATTTAACCGAGACGATGGTTAAATTTCTAATGATCAAAATAAAGTGACCGTCGTTCCCACTTGGACTTATATAACGGCTCATGAGGGTCAAGTGTCAGCCGGAACGTACATGTACATGTACATGCAGTCAGTGGACGTGTCAAGCGTTGACCCCAGAATTCTTGTCCACACAAACCGAAATTGGTTTGCATTTACACTTAGAAAATGGACAATTACATGTATCAGAAATAGCAAGCGAATGACAGCCGCCAGTGGTAATAATCCACGGTCTTGGGAAAGCCCCAAAACAACCACAACCAAGCAGTTCTTTTACTTACTTCAAATGTAGGCCTGTATACCAGTATATGGTCAATCCCCCCCCCCAAAAAAAAAGTGTCCAGTGGAGACACTATTCGTCTCTCTTCCAATTCCTTTTTTTTTCATTTACTGAAAAACTACCAGGAATTCGCTCATGTGTAGAAAGAGAAAGAACCTGTTCACATCCATTTGCCACGATTGCTAATTCCCCCCCAAAATGACCCATATCCGGTAAATGGCCGAAAGTTCGTGGGAAAAAAACCCACACCAAAACACCAAGACCGTTTTCGGCCCTTCTTTGTCATTTTTGTAACAACCCTCCCTCAACCCCCCCCCCCAAAAAAAAAAAAAAAAAAAAAGCCAGAAGTATGCCAACCCCATCTCATCATCTCAATACTCTGACACCTGCATCAGCCAATTACGATTTCTATTTGGCCCGGCCCTGGGCCATGACAGACGAAATACATGCTTCTCCCTCTGCACAGAAATAAATAATTTTGTATCGGCTTTGCTTGAAAAGAAGCCTCGCTCCTATTGTATTTGTTTTCTATGCTTTTTGATGGAAGGCTCAGAGGAAAATAGTATAATGATGGATTGGGGACATATGACTTTTTTTAGGGGGAGGGGCATTCAGGAGAGAATTCAAATGTATTATTACTCGATATGGGTGTGCGTGCGTGTGTGGGTGTGAGAGAGAGAGGGGGGTTATACACACAAATGGCACAATATTCACCAGCTGGCAAAAGTTCCAAGTTCAATGCGTTCAGCAAAGCGAAACCGCCCACAATCATTTTTTTTTCTTCAAATCAATATCCATTCCTCCCTGTCCCAAGTAATCATCATTCGTGATAGAAGACAAAACAAAACGAGCACATGCACAAAAACAAACCACCAAAACAACAAGAACAACACCCACGATTTAGTGCAAAATTAATCTGAGACAATAATTCGATCAGCCGTGTCTCTAACAGTGGGCTTTCCAGTCCAAATTTCGGTGTCCTGTCTCATGCACCGGATCAGTGGGTGAGGGACAAATCTGGCTAACCAGTTGACACATTAATTTGGTTGGACTTGGTTTCATGTACAGGCTGCTCATTTTCGTGGATATCATTTTATATCTGATATACAAAAATGTTGCAAACTGCTTACTGACTAAAATTACCGAAATGCGATTCTAACAATTAAGTGAGCCCGACGCTTCGATCCTAGGATCGAAACGTCAGCCCCATTTAAATTTGTTGGGCCGCCAAATCCTCTCTCCATTCTCGATCCCACACGCCCCCCCCCCCACCCCCATCCCGTGGTAAACCGAGCGGAGCCCACGAAGAGCAAGGGCAATGGTCAGCTGACTTCTGCAGCGAATTAAACGAGATAGGCTGTTGATGTTTTAAAACAAAATAAAAAGGTTCGTTCAAAAATATTGGGCCGGCAAGTAAGGCGTATACGGGCGGGTACATTAAGCGCCGATTTTTTGTTTCCCGGCGGGAAGAGGCCCGCGGTAAATCCGCAATGAATTGCGGCAGCGACAGACCAATAGGGTTTGTCTAGGTAACACAAGAGGGCGCCACAATCAATATACAGGGGTGCAGAACACTAAATAGAGCTCCCATTGAACACTGTACAAAAACACTCACTTTCAAAGTCAATTATCCCATGCCCAAAAGTCTCTCAGTTCTTGTAGCTATACTTAAAATTGTAGTTTGGACCTTCATCTCTCAGATTCTTTTCAATTTTAGTGCCCTTAGCCGATTAGATTTTTTGCTAATTACCCCCAGAAAAAAACACCCCCAAAATGTCTAGTCGTCCAAGCCGAATTTCTGCAAGGATTTTGAGATGGACCCCTCTACTTCCGCAGCCAAATAGGGCCACATTTAAAGCCAGATATGGTCCAAATTTCATACCAAATTGAAGAGTGAACCCCCAGGTTGTCTTAAGCTTCACTTGTTCTACAATGTATCAGTTAATTAGCCTCCAAAGACCCCTTATTAAAAAAAAGTTGTGGGTACACACTTTATGATAATCAGCTCGGCGGAGCCATCTTGGATGGATTTTGTGTGCTGCACCCTATAAGGGGGCTAAACTTTAGAGTTGGATCACAAAATTGGGCTTAAAATGTGGCAAAGATGGTACTGATGCAACATGTGAAAATAAAATTGAAAAAAAGTATTGCGTTTGTCCACAATGATTGAAAATGTGATGGGTGGGTGCCCATGCCTTTGTGCACAGTCTGGCATGAGAAACCACTGCATAACAATGTGTACACTATAGGGACAAGTCATAAGTTTCTTCCAAATTCCCCCTTAATTAGTTGTTCTTGTGTCATAATTTTGATGTTACAGTAATCGCGACATTACAAACTGTGTAATTAATCAACAGGAGGGGGCACAGAGTGTCAAAGAGGTGTCAAAGAGGTGTCAAAATACAGGGGGCGGAGAGGGGGGGGGGAGGTTTTACTTTCCTCATATTATCAATTACCACACATTATTATTGAGTCTTATTTTGCAATTGTCTTGGGTAATGGAAATACATGGGTCATCTTCACAACACTTTCTGACTCAAACTGACCACCCTGCCCCTTAAAGTGGTAAAAGGGGGGTCGGGGGTGGGCGGAGCTTGTTGGCTGCCATCACTGTAAGTTGACTTCTGGTTGATGTGGCATGACCTCTGGGCTCTTTCAACAGGTGGATGGTATTGCTGAGTCCCCTTGGGTTGCCAGAGAGATGTTGGGGAGGGGGTTGATGTTGGGTATTTTTGAAATTACATCCCACAGCCCTTAAAATATACCTTCTATTTGCCCAAATTAGGGCAGGGATGCTTCCTGGCTGTGCGAGTGGGCCCGTTACTTGAAAACAAGCACTTCCAACTTGTTATTATTATAATTGAATTTGCACATAATGACAAAAATACTACAAAAGGGGACAGTGTACTTACTACATGATCAGAATTACTTCATGAACCTGAATATACCACTCATTGCATCAATTGCCTAATTATGGACAGAGGTTGACGAGCATTTACAAGATGCGGAAGTCTTAATTCAAAACGACACAACCATCTGGCATCTGATGAAGGAGGCACGCCCTGTTCAAACCAACACCGAGACATGCCAGCTAGGCTGATACACTGGCAATTACATCCAATGAATCTTACAAATGAATGAGGTGAATTATGTTATGATGCAGTACAAACTGCATAGGAGGACTGCAGGAATGTGATGCTGCTTCGCTTCGCTCGAAAGATGAAGAGATGACTCTGGTTGACGAGATCCACCGTATGACTGTGAATTCTGTAGCCGAAACATCTGGACATGCAGACACAGTCAGTTAGTGGACCAGATCAACACAGAGCAAGTTATTGACTTGTTGACAAATAGCTCAGTGGAACTGTGTTCTAAAAAGCTGCACTTGAACATCAGCAGACACACTCTCGACGTGGTAGTACACTCTGAGTCCAAGAACCGGCTGAGGAGTGTAGACTTGGCTGTCTCAGACACACTGTCATGTGACAAGTACATTGTGAGAGCAAGATATGAGACTAATTAGGCATATCAGTGATATCACTGTTCACGATAAATGTCTGTGCAGGTTGGTCTTTAATTAAATGGTTCTACCCAGACCTTGTCAACAAAAGGCCGGGGCAACAAATTTGCAGATATATCACCACGAGTAACACTTGAAAGACATGGCAAAAAAAAAAGTAAGAGAATCTAGGTTTAGGGATGGGTATATGATTATAGGGGTTGGGTCCGGATTAATTAGGGTTAGGGTGAGGATTGGGGTAAGGGTTAGAGTCAGGGAAAGGGATAGGGCCAGTTAGGGTTAGGCCTAGGTTAGGGTCAGGGTTAGGGGTAGGGGTAGGGTAAGGGTTAGGGTTAGGGTTAGGGTTAGGGTTAGGCTTAGGGTTAGGGTTAGGGTTAGAGTTAGGGTTAGGCTTAGGGTTAGGCTTAGGGTTAGGGTTGGGGTTAGGGCTAGGATTAGGGTTTGCTTAAACTGCAGGTAGCAGGATTAAAAACACTCTCACATACCACTGGATATAGCTCTGATATTCACAATTCCCCTGACTGCATTTCTTCCCGGAAATGCTTGCAGTTTTGTGACACGAGAGAAATGGTCCATATTCACAGAAGTTGTGGCATAGGAGACTCACAATATTCCAGGGTACGTAGTACTTCCTCTTTGTGTGATGTGAACCTTTTTTATAAATACGCGGTGTTGGGCCGGTATTGCTGCTTCACGGGCAAACATTCGTCAGTCCGTATCCATCACCGTCGTACGTACACGTATCCATGCCAAACACTGGCAGGTTTTTAATTCTCGGTTTTGGTTTTTTTCGGGGGGAGGGAGGGGCTGGCAGCTGCTCATTATGGGATCCACGCTGTCACTGCTCCTGACATAATCCTCGTTATGACATTAGTCTCCCCCAGCAACTTAAAAACACCCCTCAAAAAACCCCAACCCCCCAAAACAACAAACATGTTTCGTTTTACTATATAGTTGTATTGTATTATGCACTGTTTACATTATAAATGCCAATATTTTCTTAAGAACGGTGTTTTAATTAATAAAAACTCACTTCACCTCATGTAAATGTCTGAAAACACTCCTCTAAGTGAGGCTCTGTCCTTACTTTGACTCCACGGATCGTTTGTAAACAATCCTGCCATTTTTAAATCACCCTCCAAAATGGCCGCCATCCTTACTATAGGGTGCAGAACACTAAATAGAGCTCCCATTGAACACTGTACAAAAACACTCACTTTCAAAGTCAATTATCCCATGCCCAAAAGTCTCTCAGTTCTTGTAGCTATACTTAAAATTGTAGTTTGGACCTTCATCTCTCAGATTCTTTTCAATTTTAGTGCCCTTAGCCGATTAGATTTTTTGCTAATTACCCCCAGAAAAAAACACCCCCAAAATGTCTAGTCGTCCAAGCCGAATTTCTGCAAGGATTTTGAGATGGACCCCTCTACTTCCGCAGCCAAATAGGGCCACATTTAAAGCCAGATATGGTCCAAATTTCATACCAAATTGAAGAGTGAACCCCCAGGTTGTCTTAAGCTTCACTTGTTCTACAATGTATCAGTTAATTAGCCTCCAAAGACCCCTTATTAAAAAAAAGTTGTGGGTACACACTTTATGATAATCAGCTCGGCGGAGCCATCTTGGATGGATTTTGTGTGCTGCACCCACAGACACGACACTAAGGGCATTTTTCATAGTTATATTATTAGGCCAATAGGCTTTTTGGAAGATAACTTGGCGTTTTAGGAACCTTTGCTACGGCTACGTTTCTCAAATCAAGTAAAGGAAAAGTTGGCCAAATAGTAGATACTGTGTTTACATCAAATGTATTGGAACATTTAATTCAATGACAACCAGAAACCAGTATTCTCAGGTTTTCAGGAGGTAAATTATTTACTGGAATCTGAAAATTCAGAAGCTCCATCCAACTACATTATTTTTCTCCATTAGTAGAGGGCGCCCTTGTAGATATTCTTTACAAGGTCTGGAGTACATGTACTTTCAGTAATAATGGCATGCATTTAGTTCTTAGAACAATGATTACATGTCATTTATTGCATTTGTAAAAGATGTGGTAGGCTTATAGATTCTATTATATAAAAATAGTGTGAATGATAATTCAATAAAATTATCACACCTCAGCAAATGAAATCTCAATTATGTACAACATAGATGACTTAAAAATGATGAACAAAATGAACAAAATCACTTCTGAGTAATTAATAAATTTGAGAAATTGAATATACAAAGAAAGAAGACAAAGAAAATAATTATAGAATGGAATTAAAACTAAATCAAACAAATTGAATCAAATTAAATTAAAACAAAATCAAACAAATTAAATTAAATTAAAACAAAATCAAACAAATTAAATTAAATCAAATTTAAACTAAACCAAGCAAATAAAGGAAAAACTGAATAGGAACTTTGAACCATTTTTAAGAAAAGAAAAGACAACCTCAAACTAGACGCATTTATGTGTATATCAACCCTTGTATGTACTTTATGCGTAAATTTGTGGAGTGGCATGGGAGTTGAACCTGTGACATCCCAAATGGCTTTGGGTCTTCCCAGTCAATCATAAGTCACCGAATCGGTCACTACCGGGACTTGTGCTGCCTATGTAGATTAAGGGTGGCTGTGAATTCTCAGACAACTTCTCTTAATACCGGTACTCAATCCTTAGATGTGCAGAGGTCACTTCATCTTAGTACCCCTGGACCCGATTTTGAGGAAGACCAAGACATATCCCTAGTGCATAATTAACTGAGTATGCGGCTGATGTATGATAACCACATGCAGGTCACTATGGAGATTCCAATTTTCACCCAGCAATTAGGCTCACTGTGAAGTTATAAGATAAGCCTTGGGTCTTTGGTGAACCTGAGCACTGATCGGGCAACAGAGGGCGCTAGAACAGCTATGGTGCAGCACACTACATCAACTTCCAAAGGCTATAGTGGTTTCACTTTCAGTTTCATTTACTTCTTTTTCGGGAGTCAGTTCCTTCTAAAATGGGAGACTTCAACCTAACTGACCAACTGCCAAAATGCCCTCCAAGTCTGGATCGAGACCAGAGAATGCTCGGTGCAATTTGACTATCACCGCACAACCCTCCTTATTCCAAATTCTCGCAATGAAGTTCAACCATGATTATTGACAAGAAAACAAAATGACTACGGAATAATTGGGAACAAATAATACGACTATGAAATCACAACAAAAAGCATAGAAAAGGCAAAATGATGGACCATATATGCTTTGAGTTCGACATTAGAATCTCCGAAGTTAAGATTGTCTGACCCTCTGACCTCTGATTGTTCTCTGAGAAAGGTCATCCAAGGTCAAGCACTCTAACTTTTTAATATTTGTAATTTCCCTGTTACTTTAGTTGGTATGACGCTTGCGATATTTCTGCATTGCTTCTACATTAACTTCAAACTCACATGGGTGTTCTTTCTGCCTCATAGGCCTTTGTTGTAGACGACTGTTTCTTCTGCTGTGGCAGCCTGGATCTCTGGTTCCAGTTTGGAAGTTGAAACCTTAAGAAGCAGAAGGAGAAACAGAAAGCAATATCAGTCAAAGGTTTAGGCCTATCACACAAAAAGGGTGACTTAATTACAGCAATGGCGAGGAAGTAATGGATTAATAGAAGATATTCCCTATGCACTATGTTTGTCTGTAAATCGTTTCATTCTTGCAAGTTTAATCTTTAAGTGGAAGCTTCGCGGTGACACCATGTAACACGTCTTTTTTTAAGAGTGTGTGGCTCTGAAAAGAGCTGGTAACTCAATGTTTCTGGCAGTGTGTACTATGCCTTTCATATAAGGAGACTGAGTACACACTGCCCGAAACGTTGAGTTACCGGCTCTTTTCAGAGCCAGACTCCTTCTCAAAAGAGATTAAGAAATAGGCCAGTTCCCAACTTCAACTTGTGACTTCAGGTATGGCAACCCTGCAATTCATTGCTAAGATAATATTTCGTATTAATTCAGAACTTTGTACTTTTGTAAATTTTGTACGTAAATTTTTATTGAAATGGTTTTATTTCTTAATGTTTTCCTGTTAGCTGTTTTTTAATTCAGTCTACGGACTTCAATGAACAGTCTAATTAACCAGAAATAATAACAATAATAACTAGAGATTTATGTCGTCTTTTTTTTTAAACTGGCAAAATGCGATTTGAACCCCCACCATTCACGCCGACATCAAAATGCACACAGAATTTGTGCAAAAAGTCTATTGGACTTGATAATAATATTAAAAAATTAATAATTCGAAACAATGCTCAATTGATGCCGACCTTCAGATATTGAATGTCTAGAATAATAGCTAACTGCCCAGCAAATTCCGAGAAGATTTACCAATGGCTAATGTGTTTTGAAATCACGTATTTTGATGGCGTCACAATTGCATCATGTCATTTTGGCCCCATCAGAGGGTGTTTCTAAACCATATCCCCAATAGATATACGAGAACAAATGAACATATTCTCCCTCAGTTAGCAAAACGATTGAATGTGAAAATCGGACAATTTCATGACCTCATTAATATTAATGAGATGACGTCACGATCGAATATGGCAATTTTTAGATACACATTTTCAGATACATACTAAGAGTGAAAATGTACTTTTGCTAAAACTTGAGTTTAAAATTTGCCTCTTTAAAGCTCTCTCTCGTGACACATGATGACCCCTGTGCTGTGGTCAATTTCTTCAAACTCATCTTAACTTACGGTCAATCGCAAGACGATGAGCGATGCACAGAATCCATACAAACTATCAGAACTTAGGAATGGTTAGGCCTATAGCCTATAGGCCTATACTAGTCATCATAAGTTGACAACGATGCATCTAGTTAAGGCTTTGTGATATCCACCCCTGAGATGGCAACTAAAAGAAGTGAGGAGGACCGCCTTACTTACAGTTTGATATAAGCTACAGGGTAAGGGTAACCATTCAACAGCGTATGCTTTAGAGTAGTCCGAGTAACTTGGACCCGACAAGTCACCCTTTTTTATCATCAAATTTTGAAAATTTGAAATTCGGGTCAGTCACCCAAATCTCAAAATTTCAAAATTCGATAAAAAAAAGTGTGATTTGTCGGGTCCAAGTTACTCGGAATAGCTTTAGAGTGAGCTTGGAGCTATCCTTATTATAGCTCAATGGTGTGAGTCCCGGTCTCTTTACCAGTGATAAAATTTGTGCTTACAAAGTTACATCTTTAGATAAAAAAAAACACAGTTTATGTCGACACAGAAACGCTCAGACGCTGACATGAAAAAAATATATATAAAATAAGATGAATAATACGAAAGAGAAAAGTCAATTAGGTCTCACTTTTGCAAGGACAAAGAGCTTTGAAATCTTAAAGTCGGAAAGAAAATCAACGCCATGTTGATTGCGAACGGACGGCCAGGCTTTGGCCGTGAATATTACGGTCCGAAAATAAAAGTCTTTGGTACCGTGTAATGTGGTTTCGTGGTTTTCCGCTCTACACTTTACACGTTGACAGACGCTCAAGCAATACTTATACACTGTTCATTGCCTTATCCGGTCGCTAGTTCCGTTAATTTTCCTGGCCATGGAAAATACAGCTTCTGTTTCAATCCAAAGTTCTCTCATTCAGCCGAAAAACCTCAAAAATGATGTGCGCAGACGGTAAACAAAAATCCCGCCACTGTCAACAACACATGTGCGGCCTGCGTGCCTTCTCGAAACTTCTTCACTGCGGTTCGCTGGTACGCGGTAATCTTTTAGGCGCAAAAGCGGCGAGCGTATACCAGCCAAAAAAATCATTACTAGACTTTTACTAGAGTGATATGCAAAAATGTTGCAAACTAGATTAGTTTTTTTTCTCTAGACTTTTACTAGACTATATATTTTTAAAACTATAATTATAGACTTTATCCAGCGCGCTGAGTATGACGAAAAAATGCCGATCTGAGTTAGCTATTTTACCACGCATGAGCAAAGGCACTTCAATTAACTTGACTCCAACTCCAAGAACGACCAGATACAAGTCTACTTTATAGCCTCCCGTATCGTCTGCTTTTTGGTGAATTAATGTATTCAGCCACACCTGCCGACTAACTACGGAAACTGTAGCCCCTTTTATTTTACTCACTTTCTTTTTTACATTTTCTTTTTATTTTGACCCTTGTACGACGATAAAACAAATTGGTGAAACAATTGTTCACGTACTGCACGTTTCATTTTTAAACTATTTTTAAACTTTTCATGACTTTTGTGACACAAACAGCGGAAAAAATGATTGGGAACTTTTGAAAAATTTTGAGAAATGGCGCCGGGACTTAGACCCGAGACCCCTGGTTTTGTGTACCAGCACTCTTACCGTCTGAGCTATTCAGACCTTAAATGGTCTGTGCAATGAATATCACAGTCAAGCTCATTTTCTGCTGTCATCTAGGGATCTGAAGTGTATGAACATATTGGCAAGCTTTTTTTTCATCTTAGTAGAGTCAGAAATTGGTCCTCTTTTTCACCTTTAAATATATCCTTATAAAAATGAGGGCGCTATTGTAAGGTCATGTGAGGTTTAAAGTTTAAAACATAAGAAAAACATTAATTTTCAAACTGCACATAGTCCCTCTGGTGATATACAAAAATGTTGCAAACCCATATAGTCCCTCTGGGTTAGGTTTGATGAAAAACTCCTTCACTAAATGATTATGAAGCATACATTTTGGTAGTAGATCAACAGGTTTAGGGATAGGTCAAACACTTTTGTACACAACCCATTGAGTTTAATTTACTTCCGGTATAATTAACTTCCGCCCTTAAAATGTGGATGAATCGTCTTTGGACTATTCAACCACATGGTCTCAACATCCAGGTGGGTAATGACTAACACCATGCATGCTTTCTGATCAATCTTTCTTTTGTGTTCCCTCCTCACTCTTCTCTCTTTGATCTTTCCCCCTCTAATCACTACTCCCTATCCTACTCCTTGCCCTTCCCTTTGATTTCACCCTACCAGCTTTCCTCTTTGTCCTTTGTTTCTCATCCATGTCCTATTCACTCTCTTCCCCCTTCATGTACATGTATCTGTTTTACCCTTGTCACTCTGCCTTTTAGAAAGGTCCTGCTAGGATCGAAACTTCAGGCCCACTAAATTTTGAAATTTACATTTTGGTAAGTTTGGTCAGTAAGCAGTTTGTATTTTTGTATATCACTCAGCCCTTAAATAGTTCTAGAACCATTTCAACCATTGCCTGCCGAACATCTCCAGGGATCACACCCCTGTTTTCATTCAGATGTATTCACTTTTGAGATACATTATTGATAAAACAACACAAGTTTTAATTTGGACTCAAAGCCAGTCAGGAAGTTTTTGCTTTGTAACTAGGGCCAGTGGGACCAAGAGAGTCCTGGGGTTCTCCTGACCGGCGTAGCTAGCTAGATCCCCTGAGTGGTGAAGCCCTGGTATAGCTGCCAAACTATCTTAAAGGAAATTAGGAATATCTCTGCTAAAAAAGAGGAATCACAGAGCAAACTACATAGAAAAACATGTGAATTTCCAAGCCAAAAATCGGAATCTGTTGTCAAGAGCTTGTAAAAAGCGGTACATTTTTACCCCAAAAGAGGAATGATTCCTCCAAAATATGAGCAGCTTAAGCAGGAAAATCGGCTAATCAAGAAATTTCAGAGCCACACTCCTTCTCGAAAGAGAAAGTGCTACATGGTTTCACTGCAAACCTTCCACTTAGTATTTCCACAATGCAAACCTTCAAGTCTTATCTAAGAAATTTCATCCCCAGGTAGAACATGCTTGCTGCACTCGACTTGTATTCCAATATTTGTTGCTTCGCAAGTGAAACTTTGGCTGGTAACCTGATTGTATTGGGGAAGGTTTTGTCATGCTTCAGCAAATTTTGTTGCTTACTAGTGGCGCTATGAAAAATGGCCCCAGGCCAAAGCCTCGGCCATGAGCCACGTGCCACTTCAGTGGCTGCAGCATCAAATCACACACGGGCCTATGGATGTTTGTAGCTTGTGGCTCAAACTGATGCCCATAGGCCTGTGCGTTATTTCCAGCCATGGCCAACGGATCCAGATTCAGCATAAGAGGCTTTTCGAACCATGGCTTCATCCTCGTCATGTATTGCATGTACATACAGCTTGTGTTCGTTCTTGGATGTTGAAGCTCTGCTCTCTCATTTAGCATGGAATAGAACTGATTCATAGTGGTAGCCCCATTTGACCCAAGTCAGAAAGGAGCCTGGTGCCCTAACCAGAGCCTGAGCCGTGGTTTCAAGAAGCCCTTAGTCTGTTCATGAACAGCACCCTCTGGAGACTCCATCATGGCTGTTGACCATCAGCGCAGGGGCCAGGCGCCATGAACAAGCTTACCACCTGCGATGGCCAATGCAAACTTTTCGCAACTAATTGGTTATGTCATCAGCCAAACACAAAGCCAAAAAAAAGCAGATAGGCTCCGATGTGGAGTTATGGCTAGGGGTATTTGAGAGGGGGGAGGGGTGGGTAGGTCTATGCTTGAGTGCAGATGGGCACACTGCCACAGCCATAGCCATGACCAGAGTCCTTCATTTCAGACTCGGCCCTCTTTGGCCGTATTCGAAATGAAGGCTTAGGCTCGGGCTCAGGCTTCGTCTCCGTCTGACAAAACCTAACAAAAATCCAGGCTGTGGTTTGTTGTCCGAATCTGAAGGTTTGTTGGCTTGATATAAGGTAAGAGGGTATTCCCCAAGAAACTGCTTCTTCTTAGATGCCTGTGATTATAACGAGTGAGATAAATGTGACCGAAGCCTGAGCCCCAAGCCTAAGCCTTCATTTGGAAAACGGCGGTCTGACTAGCGTCTCACCGTCGAGAACTGAGGGAAGAGTGAGATTGCCAACGGCAGCGCAAAGGCAAAGGCGCTTGTGCACACGACCACTTGGAGCGGAAAGTGGAGCCTTGGAAAACGCTTCAAGAATGTCGTCCTGTAGGAGAGGAGAGAGACGCAAACAAATGTTGCAAACATGCTGACTGCCTTTAACAACGACGGAGATAATCTGAGAAATTTACAGCACCTGACATTTTCATTGAGGAGGGACCTTTCTCAAAGACATCCCGGCTGGGATCAAAATGCAAAGGACTGGAAATGATTAGACTATTATTAGACAAAATTCACTTGCAATTAATCCCCCTGGATTAGGTTTGATGAAAAGCTCCTTCACTAAATGATTATGAAGCATACATTTTGGCAGTAAATCAACAGGTTTAGGGATAGGTCTGCAGGAAAAACTAGATATTTTCAGAAACTTTTGTACACAACCAATTGGGTTTCCGTTGCATGATCCTGTGATGACATTACAAATTTCCTCAAGAATATTTAAATTCTCATGAGCATTTAAGTTTTAACACTGAAAACATTGCAAATACACCCCCTTGAATGAGTGTGAAAAACAGTTTGATTGTAAAGGAACATTGCAAAGCAGTTCTGTGGCATGGACTGAAGTGATAAAATACATATTGCAGAGACCCTTTAAAGGGATAACACAACATTGGTCAAGGTCCAAGAATAACATCCATACAGGTACGTATGGTAATATGCATGAAAAAGCACACCTGTGAAAATTTCAGCTCAATCCGCCAACCGAATCTCGAGAAAATAGTGAAAACCGCTTCATTTCTTTCGTGAAAATGCAGCATTCAATGTATTGTTCCAAAAAATCATTTAGATCTAGGGGTGAGATGTAAACGATTTCTTTTACTCTTTTCCCAGAAAATACAGCATTTTAGGCAGAAATATTTCAGTGCGAGGTTTCTACCATAACCATCTTAATAACTGTATAATTTTCATGTAAATCTGTGAACATTTCTGTTTTCGATCTTACCAATGTTGTGTAGGCGCTTTAAAGAGAGTTTTGCTGTCCCCCGACACGAAAGAAGGGACAAGTGCAAGCAGAGTAAACGCAACATTGCATCGTTCGTATCGAACCACCCTGCCATTTTTTTTTAAACTATAATGATTGGGAACACTATTCACTAAAGCCCCTACACAACATTGGTAAGATCGAAAATACAGAAATGCTCACAGATCTACATGATACATGAAACTTATACATGAAACTCTGCCTTTGAGAAAGGTCCTGCTAGGATCGAAGCGTCAGGCCCACTAAATTTTATGAAACTTATACAGTTTGAAGATGGTTATGGTAGAAACCTTGCACTGAAATATTTCTGCCTAAAATGTTGTATTTTGGGAGAAAAGAGTAAAAGAAATAGTTTACGTCTCACCGAAATCTAAACTATTTTTCGGAACAGTACGGCGTTGAATGCTGCATTTTCCCAAAACAAATGTAGCGGTTTTCACAATTTTCTCGAGACGTGGTTGGCAGATTGAGCTGAAACTTTCACAGGTGTGCTATTTCATGCATATGTTGGATCAGACAACGTATGGATGCTATTCTTTGACCTCGACCAATGTTGGGTAGGGGTTTTTAAGGAGGACTGCAGATGGGCCTGGGGCGGCTATGATAAGAAGCACTCACTTGTTTTCGATGAAGGTCATGATGACGGGTGGGATGAGCAGTATTGGGGCTGGCATGGCTATCCGTGTCAGGGCAGTCTCCGTCAAAGCCTGTTGGTTAGATTAGCAAAAATTAGCACTGCATAACATGGCAGTCTAAGGCCATGTCCAAAACAGGCTTCCAGAGTTATGGCTAGGGCTATTGTCTTTGCATCTCCGTGTATTTACAATAGGGGGAAGACCTAGACCTAGCTCTAGACGCCCGTTTCGGAGACACGGCCTAACATTCCAAGGTCTACTAAGCTTGCCCTTTTTTCAGAGCCTGTGTTGAAAGCATACTCTTATATGGTTCAGAGACATGGACCATGCAGAAAGTCCTTCAGGACCAGCTTGATGGCACATAATCATACTCGGCTTCTAATGAGAGTGCAGAATATCAGCTGGCAAGAGCACAAAACACAAGCAGAGATCTGGAGATATTCCACCCATTTCTTCCGCTGTGGCGAATGTTACACCTGTGAAATGAATCCTTAGGAGTACAGCATGTGTAAAAGCGAGTCACAATTGGCACAAAGTGATATCTGTGTGGCTCTTGTCATGCTGCGTATTGGGACTCCATCAATATGTCGCTGCATCTCACCATCTTGGCGGCAATCTTGGAGGTTCCAACGACATTTCCCGAAGAGTCCATTACGTCAATGCCTTCGTACAGCTCTGTGAATCTCATGAGCGTCACGTTGCACACATTGGCCGAAGCTGTATGTTGAGGAATAGGAAAATTCACCTCGCCAATCAATGCAAACGCTTCATAGGTGACTTTAGCATTGGCGAGTACTGCAATGCAATGCCGTCCGATGGCCCGCAATTTCCATTGAGCAAAGCTCCAAGGACGCAGTGCTTAATACATGCACATGTTCTCCAAACATTCTTGCCTACAGTGATCAGTGTGGACGAACTTAAAAAACATTGATCAGAAACCAACACATGCGCACCCCTGGTTGGCAAGATTTCCGGATTATCATAACTACCTACGGTAGTTATGTGTCTAATATTGACCAAATTAACGAAGATGATTTCTAGGTTCGAGATTGTCAAGAGAAAGATATAAAGACAAACCGATGGTTAAATTTCAGAACGGAACAAGATGCTGATTTGTACAGTAGGCCTATGGGCCTCGGATTCAGGGAAATAAAATATTATTCGTTTCAATTCTCTTCTGTGTCATTTGCGGCAGCAACAGTAACAGCAACTTAATATGACTTTCCATCACAGAACACCATTCAGGATACATGTAAACTTGTGAGAGTTGTTATCGGCGTGCCAAGGCTAGGGGAAGTTCCGGTATTTTGTATCATGGTTGTATACAAAGTTCGTGCCACTGCCAACCAAAAATGGCGGATGTGTTTTGTCACGTGACTTGTGACGTGGCAAAAGAAAGGTCTCATATTTGGGCTGGTGCATCTGCCTGTCACTTGTCCCTGTTGGATCGGATGCTGAGGCTGGTATATTAACCTTGTTGGCAAGGAGCTTGGGTCGTCACTGCAACCCTTAGCCCATTGTAGGACAGTGGCCACCCTGAGTCTCCTCTATTGATATTTCCATGGAAGGTGTTCATCAGCTCTTGCCAACTTGGTCCCCTATAGTCAGGACATTCAAGGGAGCAACCAGGCTGTTTGACTCCTCTCACCCGTACACTCTATCTATCCCAAGGTGTAGAACAAAGAGGTATCAGAACAGCTTCTTCCCTCGTTCAGCCTCTCTCTGGAATTCCCTTCCTGGTTCATGTTTTTTCCCCCAGCCTACGATCTTGCCCTTTTTAAGAGGAATGTCAATTCCTATCTCCAGCCTTCCTGTGTGTCTCTCTCTATCGCCTTCTTTCCGAAGTTGCACTCACCAACAGCCGGAAAGGGAACGAAGCGCTGTATGACCATCCTGGTGGTGGGGTTGAAGGTGGTGGCTCTTTTCAATAGGATGCTCAGCCCAGCCTTAAAGATGGGAGGTGGGGAGAGCAAGCTTTCATGTGTGCAAAAGAATCTTTGGATCCCCCAAACACGGCCAATAATAGTCTGAGACCAATTTTCAATTCAAACAAATACAGGAAAAACTTTTTTAATAACTTTGTTGAACTCGCAACAAAAACTTGGATTGAACCGGGACTTGAAACCAAGACCTCTGGATTAATGTACCGGTGCTCTTCCATCTGAGCAATCAGAATGGTTGAATGGTTGAATTGAAATCTGACTGGCGCCCCCACCCCGGCAAAGACTAGTTGACTATTAGGGAAGGCCACCATCTAAGGGCTGGATAGCTCAGATGGTAAGAGCACTGGTCCGTTAATCCACGGAGATCTCAGGTTCAAGTCTAGTCAAAGTTTTCTTTGCGAATTTTTCAACTTTGAAGAATGAAGAACACTTTGACCGGACCAGGACTTGACTTGAACCAGAAACCTCTGGTTGCATATCAGCGCTCTTACCCCAACAACCGCTTTACTGTAGTTAACTATTTGGGAAGGCCGCCACCTAAGGGCTGGTACGCAAAACCAGAGGTCTCAGGTTCAAGTCCCATTCCAGTCAAAGTTTCCCCTTGGCATTTTCCAAAATTTTTAAAAAGATCCATGACCAACTCACAGAAGTTGATCCAACGAATACACCAGTTTTTAGAGAAGTAACTTACCGCTATGGAGCATGCACTTGTAACAGCACCAACGTATCCCATTATGAAACGACTGGCTGATGTCATCTAATTGCAAAACAAACAAATGCGGGGATCAGAAACAATGCCAAGTCAACGACTACCTCATAATTTGTTATCATCTGTAGATATAATGTGATTACACATCATGGAGAATGCACCTTTACAAGGGTCTGTTACTCTATAACTTGACTTCCAATTTTAAACACTGGCTGCTCAGTGGTTTGCCCAATTGCCCGCAGAAAAGAAAAGGGGCAGACTCCTTGGGCAGGATTCGAACCTGCCGACTCAAATCATTATAGCAGCAAGAACCACAGTGCATCAACCACACGAGCCCGACCAAATTGGTGAAACATCTGCAATAGAAAGCAGGGAACCGCAGGTTTGAATCCTACATTTACTGGTCTCCAGATACAATATGATGTTTGCGTCGAGGAGAATGTAATTCGATGAGGGTTTGCCCCGCTGGACGTGATATTCAAATCTGCCATACGACCTCGACCGGCTCGGTGGTTAAGTGATTCAGACGTCTGCACGAGAGTCACAGGTTCGAATCCCGCCCGAGCTGCCTGAAATTTGTTCAACAAACCCTCATTGAACTACATTCTCCTCAACGCAACATCATGTTATACCTATGGTCTTTACCTTGGTTGCGTTCCGGTTGGAATAGTTGACGCAGGCATTGTGGCTTTGATTCAGCCACTGTGGATGGAAACACACACATTTCAGGCGTCAGTAAATACAGACCAATAAGTAGGGTCCCAATGACACAGAGCTGCTTGAGCACAAAAATCTACTATTTGTCGAGCAGTATAACAGTACTCTGTTCGTCTTCAGGAGATACCTAAATACCCAAAGTCTCCTGAAGACGGACAGAGAACAATGTTCAAAATGTCAAGTTCCTCCGGTTCTTTTCAGAACTACACATACTCACAAAAGAGAACCTGACATTGTGTAACTGCAAACCTATTACTTCTGCTATTCTCACCATGAAAACCTTCAAATCTCAGTTGTTAGCTTGTTTGTGGGGGACAGCATTCAACAAGTCGCAGGAAAACTTGAGCGAGGCGAGGTTGCATTAAATGTTTTTTTTTTTTTTTTAAACTGGGCCTTGAAGTCAGTAAGCATAGTAAGCAGTCTTCTTCTCTATTCCTTTCTGTCAATTAAGCTCGACCTAACAAATAGTGGACGCAGCTAGGCAACCCCCAAAAGGTGTGAGTGTAGTGAGGTCAGCTTGGGTACAGGGATTGGGTAGAAGTGGGCATTGTAGCCTAGGAGATGACTCATGGTCTCCTCCTCTCCACATTCACATACTGATCGACCTTCAGTAAAAAACCCATTTGCACCGGCCGACTCCAGCACGCAGATGATTTCTCACCTGCCAGAAGAGGGTTGAAGCCAGAGTAGGGTTAGGAAGCAGCGTGCAGGGCGTTACCTTGGATTGAAAGTTACCCGGTTCATGCAGTGGCCGGTTTGCGTCATGAACAGTGTGAATGTTGCCACTAATTGCGTCTCTGTGATCTGTGTCGAAAACAACCCAGGCTGAACCGGGGCGGATCCAGGATGGTTTCAACACGGCTTGAAACGGAGATAGTGTGAATAGGCCTATACAGTAATTAATTGGGGACACAGCCAGAATGGCCATGATTTGCGGGAGCCCGGTAAGAGGGACTCCTATGGGCTGATGCTGACATTGTGTGATGCATTGTGTGATAGCAAGCAGTTTGCAATTATTCTCCCCCCCCAAAAAAAAAAAAATAAAAAATAAATGCTATGGAGCCGAGGAGAGCCGCGTTAAGAGGCGTTTTGGGATTATGTGTCCGTCTTCTCTCACCTGCCAGAAGAGGGTTGAAGCCAGAGTAGGGTTAGGAAGCAGCATGCCGACCACAGTAGGGGTGCCAAAGGGTACAAACCCTGCCAACGGATGAAATCAGAATGCAGTCCAGTGTTAGAACCATAGAGTCACGCTTGGGGCGGAATGGTCCAGAATGCCAGCAATACACATTCTTGGATACTCAAAGTGCAGTCTGAATCTCCTGTTTGCATTCTATTACAGCATTCTATATACTTCCACTGCGTTCCAACTACATTCGAGCTGCATTTGGGAGTTAAAGGGTCTCTACAATCACAGTGAGGCTCATTTTCTGATGTAATCTACATGTATTATGTAGGGATCTGAAGTGTACAAACATAATCATTGGCAAGATTCTTGTTCTTAGTTGAGTCAGAAATTGGTCACTTTTTTTACCTTTAAAAAAGTATCCTTATGAAAATGAGGGTGCTATTACATGATGGAAGGACAATGTGGATACTTTGCGGTGACACCATGTAAGTCATCTCTTTCCAGATGGACTTGAGTGCCAATTTAACTAGCCAGCCAATATTTCAACTAGCAAGCAATCTTTGTTGGTTCCAATCTTCAACATAATGGCCAGATTTGCCACACAGTGCCCACCTTCAGTGGACAGAGGCTGAATTCAGGCCAAGAGAGTTGTTTCTTGGGAAGAGAGTCTGGTGTACGTATAGAACATCAAACATGAGTCAGTCAATGCTCAATGAAGATTACGGACAGTGTGGAAAGTATATAATGTAAGTATTATAAGGCCTTTCCACACTGTCCGTAATCTCGGGGTCGGAACCGGTTCCAACCCCGAGATTTTGTTTCAACCCTTTTCCCACTACTAAAATTTCAACCCGGTTCCGACCCGGGTAGCATGCTCTAGCCGGATCGAAACCAACCCTGGCAGGGACCAGGGTTGAAAGAAAGCGATCCGGATTGAAATTGGATTTTTTTCAGCTTGAACTGGTTCGAAAATGATAGTGTGAACTGCCCCTAGTTGAGTTGAACCGTGTTGAGTTGTGTGGCGCAAAATTCTGTCAAAATCTGACGCAGGTACAAAGGTCAATAAACAATCAGCCAAGCTGGTGCCACACTTGATCCGTGTTGAGAATTCGTAGTGTGAAAACACAGGGCGTTATCTTGGATTGAAAGTTACCGGTTCATGCAGCGGCCGGTTTGCATCATGAACAGTGTGAATGTTTACACTAATTGCGTCTCTGTGATCCGTGTCGAAAACAACCCAGGCTGAACCGGGGCAGATCCAGGTTGGTTTCAACACGGCTTGAAACGGAGATAGTGTGAATAGGCCTATACAGTAATTAATGTTCAAAACTCTATGCAGTGTTATTAAATTAGCATTGCATTCAACAAGGTGACCTACCTGACATTCTGAAAGGCATAAAGATCTTCTCCCCAGTGTCTGGATGAATGATAGCCTGCCAAAATTGAGATGTGGAGAGGTCAAAGGTCAGACTGAATCTGAGAGGGTGAGAGGTTAGACCTCACACTCCCGCCTGAGCTGCCTGAAATGTTTTCATCAGGCATCAGGCAAAGCACTGTGCATTAAGTGTTTTATCACGTCCAGCGGGGCCAACCCTCATTGAATTACATGTGCCTGTGATCTCCTCTTTGCTTGCTCCTTAGCCATCACCTGGAGTGGCCTGGGCCCAATTTCATAGAGCCGCTTAAGCGTGAAAATCTGCGAAGCAGGAAAAGTCTCTCTTGTGTAAACACGATTACAAACCGCACGGCGATATGATGTCAATTGCTTTTGACTTGTATTCCACTAACTCTTGAATTGCCACGAAACAAAAGTGCAGTTTGTGTCGGCAAGGTGACCCTATGAAACCTGACTTTTTGTGCTTAAGCAAATTTCGGTGCTTAAGCAGCTCTATGAAATTGGCACCCGCTTTGAACCTTGTGTATGGCGATTTTCCATAAAACACTCAATCAAAAATAGAGTAGATTTCAGGTGATCAAAGTCTGTTGTCATCAGTCATTGTGTATAGAGTAAGTGTCCCACCTGCTTGATCTTCTGCGCTTCCCATAGCTGTTTGTTGGTGATGCCTTCAGGGAGAGCGCCACTCTTGAACTGATCCAACAATTTGACGGCATCACTGAGTTGTTCCTACAGATATAATAACAATGAAAAAAAGAAACAGTTCCCAGTCAATTTCTTGTATGATTTACATTGAAAAAAAGTTCAGGACGAGTGATTTTTTTTCAGAGGCCAGACCCGTTGTTATTAAGCACATGTTTTGGGGGCTTTTTTTAAACAAAGAAAGTTGACTATTTGTGAAGGCCACCATCTTAGGGCTGAATAGCTCAACGGGGAGAGCGTGGGTACATTAATCCAGAGGTCTCGGGTTCAAGTCCCAGTCCAGTCAAAAAAATTGTTGCCAATTTTTCACTTTGTTCAAATATCCCGGGAGATATACACGTACATTAGTTAATGAATAACAATTAATTAATGCTTTTGACTGGCGCCCCCACCCCAGCCAAATTTAGTTCACTATTTGGAAAAGGCCACCATCTAAGGGCCGGATAGCTCAAAATGGTAAGAGCGCTGGTACAGAAAACCAGTTCTTGTGTTCACATGCCGGTCCGGTCAAAGTTTTCTTTGCAATTTTTTCAAAACAAATTCCAAAAAACAAACAAAAATGTTAAATGAAAATATAAAAACTTAGGAGACAAACACTCACTGCCAATGCATCTGCTGGTTTGAAGTCAAGTCCCGGTCCAGTCAAAGTTTTCTTTGCAATTCATCAAAATTGAAAAATTGGCAAAGAAAACTTTGGCTGGACTGGGCTTGAACCTGAGTCCTCTGGATTAACGTACCAGTGCTCTTCCTTCTGAGCTATCCAGCCCTTAGATTGTGGTCTTAAGAAGCATTTCACCCATTAACTTCCATATATCACAAGATTCTCAAAAAGTGGGCTCATTTGAGCGCAACCGTTCTGCAGCTTGCATGGTGATAAAAATATAATTAAACTGACAAAGGTTCATATTTGTGAATACATAAAGCACCATGTTTAGTGTTGGGTGTCAGCAGTCAACTCAGTCCGTAACCAACTCAGCCGTTGACCAACTTGGTCGCTAACTTGCACACAAAAATCCCATATAAAAAACCCATAGGTACCGAGTTGGTTACGGACCGAGTTGACCTGAAACCTTGAGTCTTTACCTTGGTTGTGAACAGTGTTCTTGGGTCAATGACGTCTAAGAAGTGCCGATATCTCCCCATGAAGTTTTCCTGGAAAAAACAGAAACGTTGCAACACTATCAGTATCAGTATCAAGGACACAAACATTGCCGCCAAAAATCTACAGCAAAGCCCTCTTCGAAGACATTCAGCTAGAATCGAAGCATCACGGCCAAAACCAAAAAAATAGTTTCTTAAATCTTATAGTCATACCAACCTTTTTTTTAAAGGAGGATGCAGGCACTTTTTTTTTTTGGTCCTTTTCCAAAACAATTTCCCCCCCCTAAAGACAGGTAGTCTAATCTCCAGTTGTTTTTAAGTACAGTACGATATGTAGGCTGTGCATGTGCGAGGTTCAATGGCTTGAAACAGTGAAAATCAATAGAAATTTCAGGGTGTTTTTTGCTTCTTTTTTTTCGTTTTATTAAGAAAAAATATGAATGCGGCATGCAAAACAAAAACTGATGCGGACGGGGATGACAAACATTTTTTTTTTTTACTTGGCCTTAACTTTTAAAGTTTTGTGCATTTCTGATTTCAGTGTAAGTCAGCAGAATGATGTCACAGACACAGAATGGAATGCCACCACCTGATTCGTGATTGGTCTGTTTGGCTGTTTCAAACTTTCATGTTCACTTCCTGCAAGTTCCTGGAGTGAAAGATTACTTTAATTTTACTTGTGAATGAGTGAATGATTAAGTCAAGAATATATGATATCTAAATAAAATTAACTCAATATAACGTAGATACATTGCAAAAATTATTAATAAATATACCACTCCTTGATATAGTTGCGGTAACCGGAGACCTTCGGGGGGATGGGGGTTACGGTTACCGCAACCATGCCGCAACTATCCTTGATTAGTTTCATTTGTGGGAGTGACACTTGTCACTGTCAGATGTCAATTTAATTCAACGGCCCCACTACTTTATCCTGGGCCGAACATGTACCCACCTGGTTAAATCGTGAGCTATTAAGCCGAAATTCCGGCCACTGCCCACTGTCCGATTGCATGTTGCTTCCACTTGCAGACATTCTAGTAGTACTCAGACAGTAGTACTAGTAGTAAAGTACTAGTTACTACAGTACAGTACTGTAGTCAGTGGTACACCTGCGAGACACCTGTCCAGAAAGTGTTCGGAAGTAAATAAACATGAGGGGGCGCTTTATGTAAATAAAGCAGCGCGCCCTCTCGAGTCGAGCATTGCTCGAGGGGAAAATGACCCAGTCTGGTTCCTGGCCTCCTGCAGTGCATTTAGAGTAATGGATTCTTTATTTTGCCGATGCCCCATGCTTTTCACTCGGCCAATGTGATTACCGTGCACACCAAAAAAAGTTCGGCTTTCTGAACAGAAACAATCGTTAAATCGGGTATTTAAACTCACCCCCTTTTGTCCGATTTTTCGTTCTTTGCACGAGGCCGATTTGCCTCAACGCTTTCTATTGCATGCGCTTCGAATGTGGATGTTATAAGCCTGAATAATCAAGCTGAACGCAATGGTCCGTTGATCTTTGTTTTGTTCCTTTGCCTGCTTTGGCAATTGCACACGGAACGGATACAGTCAGTACACAACATAAATAACATAGCTGCTTTTGTTGGCTGTATGTAACTTGTGAAGTTGTGTAAATTGTAAGTAAGTTTGTTAAAAATTCATGACAAATATGAAGGAAACTGAGTTCATTTGAATTTGTATTGTCCATGTTGAAAAATTAGGGTATCGGAGAAGATTCTCCAACGCCCTTTGCAATCAGAAATCAAACAAAAAAGCCAATTTCTGAATTACATTTTTGGCAGATTTTAATGCCATTCAACAACAGACCCCAAACTATTGACTGGATTGGGATGTGAATCGGGGCCCAGGCCTCTGTCTAATCTTGTATGAGGTCTACCTCCACGCCATGGTTGGTGTAAATACACCACCAGCCTTGGTTCATATCCTGGTCTAGTCAAATTTGGTTCCATAGTCATTGACATTACTTGCGTGGTTGCGGTAACCGTAAACGTCATCCTCCCGAGGTCTCAGGTCTCCGACCCTCGGGAAGATGGTTACGACTTACGGTTACCGCAACTTATACAAGTACTAATACTACTTACTAGTTGCGCACCTGCGGTAACTGTAACCTTAGTCCGAGTAATTTGGACCCGACAAGTCACCCTTTTTTGTATCAAATTTTGAAATTTTAAGGGATGGGTGACTGTAGTGTAGTCGCCCGTCGCTTAAAATTTCAAAATTCAGGTGACTTGTTGGGTCCAAGTTGCTCGGACTACTGCAACTAGTTGTTGCAATGGTTTTACGTCAACTTGGTCTGTAACCAACTCGGTCCCAGGCAACTCGGTCCGGGACCAACATTTTTGTGTGCACATTTTCCCATAGGGACCGAGTTGGAGACAGACTGAGTTGGTCACGGACCGAGTTGGTCACAGACCAAGTTGACTGGGACCGAGTTGGTCACAGACCAAGTTGACTGGGACCGAGTTGGTTACGGGCCAAGTTGACTGACACCCGTGTCAATTAATTCTAATGCATAATTTCTGGGTCAGTTTCCCTGATGAGTGATGACTGTCTGTTTTGTTTAGGGAAATTTTCAAAAGTGCTCCAAATTGCTAACCAACTTCATATAACCATGATATAACCAAATGCTAGTTCAAAACATTATTTTAGTTGCCATGACCTCCACAATCCTCCAATGTGACTTTGTGCAAGATCCTCACTGGCTCAATCCTCCACAATCCTCCAATATGAGTTTGTGCATGTACATGTACATGTACCCCACTGCCTCAATCCTCCACATGTAATGTGGGTACATGTAATTGGATCCTTTGTTTATATCTCAGTTGACCATGTAAAAGCAAAGTGCATACTAGCAAGACAGTGTATGCATGGAGCTATAAGTTGGTAGCTCCATGGTACGTGCCTTTGTCAAAGTTCCACAGCTTTTCATATCCTCAAAAATCCTCCAATGTAAATTTACAGTAACATTCTTCCTCAATCCTCCACAATCCTCCACTACCCCCCGGAGTGTTGTGGAGGATTGAGGAAGGTTAGGGTTAATTAAATTTCCATAGAATACATACAAGAAGTACACTAATTTTCTGAACGGATTTGTGACCGTGAATACTAATCAAATACTACAGCAATACCCAAGAATTACTGCCCTCTCATTCTTGTGTTTAACAGTCTGAATTATTTGTATGTTTGGTTGCAGGCCATTGGAGCGTAATTTGGAGAAACGTTTAAGAAACAGCAAATCATGAGCCAAATATTCCATGGCCGCATTAAAGGTAGTGTATCGTTGCTATGGACTGAGTTTTCCGCAGATTGATTAGAAGGTGACCAATCGTTTGCTGAACAGTGAAATATGCTGTATCGTGGACTGGGGCTAGCGTGATGTTCCATGGATCACAAACTTATGAAGCACTTGACCACCAAGCTGTGAAAATTTGTCAACCTTTGAGTTTCCAAAATACTATGAATGATGCAACATAGTACCTGTTGCTATGTTATTCCAATCTGCCACACAACCTCGACCAGCTCGATGGTAAAGTGGCATCGGGCAAAGCACTGAGCATTCAATGCTCATTACGTCAAGCAGGGCAAACCCTCATTGAAAAAAAAAAAAATTGTTTAGAGTTGGGTTTTGGCAGAAGCAACTTTTTAAAGCGCTTCCACATTGTAGCACTGCAGGCTTGGGGAATGTTTTGTTTACCCGACGAAGAATTAACATTCCCTCGCATTTCTTGAACCCCCCCTGCATTGGACCATCGGCACAATCTAGCCATCTTTGTCCATCTTCCATTCAAGAAAATGTCAAACTTATACCCAGCACGATTTGAGGCAGAAAATTGTTGTGTAGTTGTGTAGGGTTTGTGTAGCGCAACGCAATGAGCGTCCTGAATTCTCTACCTCAAATCGTGCTGCATATATGTATGGTCAACCAAGCCGAGGCAACTATAGTCTGGTGCCACATCTGCTACATGGATGCTACGTGGAAAATGCTGGGTTGTGCAGGGAACTCGACAGAGATGGCTACCTTGGGCTCCAAAGTGTATCATGCATGGATGATATATTCATTAGAATGCCCCATTTTCTCTGTACATGTATGTATGATCCATGATTAATCTCTCTCTCGGTAGAAATGGTCCGAGGATCTGACCTGTCGACGCTATCCTCCAAGAAGATCCGGGAGCAACTAGAGATAGAGTTCAAAACAGATCTTTCCAAAAGGTAAGTGGAGCATTCTTGCATAATACATAAGACACAAATCACCATTCGGTTTCTTTGAGAATTTGCACATTCTTGTTGAACTTCACAATCATGAAACGCTCTTCTATTGATTGCAGTTTCTGTCTTTGCAGTGTCACATCTTGAGCCCTGCACAAGGTGCAGTGACCCAATTGGGTATTGCATTATCAGGGGTAAGGTCATACGAGAAACTAACTTCAAGATGAAACTCGAATGGGTTAGCCCGACTGACAAAAGTTGTCGTTAGGATACAACTTTTTTTTAGCACCGTGGAACTAAATTCAAGGCTAACCTGATTGATCTTAGCCTTAAAAATTCTAGAGTCTAGTCCCCATCCCATGCCCTGCGGGTGTTCCTTCACGACCCACCACCCACTGTGTCATTGTTTGGACAAGGCTTACCCAGTCCCCATCACCCACATCTGACGTGTTGGTGGCCCCTAGTGGGTTGCGTTATCATCGGTGTCAGCAGTATCCTATGAGTGCAAGGTGATTTTGGACTTTGAAGTCGGCTACTCGAACCCCCGCTGAGAAAAACTTTGTAACCGCAAACTACCGGTAAACACCAAAGCCAGTCCCTCGTCCGAACACACCCTAAGATCAGTTTTGCTGTCTTTCATCCAGGAAGAAGGAGATTGATGACATTGTGATGAGTCTCTTGAGTGGGTCCGGTGATGATGGAAGCCAAGGCGGTGCCAGCGGTGATGACAAAGATGATGGCGACATCGAAGACGATACTCCCACCGTTGACCAACCCAGAAAGGTATTGTACATGTACCTTAGGCCAGTGGTCACGTCAGCCCAAACAGACTCACCAATTTGACCATGAAACCAACGGTCCACTCCCTGCCAAGCAAGAAACTTGCAGAGTGCCGTTTTAAAGGCCGAATACAACATTGGGAAGATTGAAAAACATCAATGTCCACAGCTTCTTCTAATTTACAGTTTGTTGATGGTCATGATTAGACTCCTCATGTTGAAATCTTACGATCTGGGATGATGTACTGTACTTTGAGAAATCCACTCAAACACAGACAAATATTTCTTTATCTCGCGAGATAAAAACTCAATTTTTTGTGCGATTCGTTGAATGCTGCCCCCACAAACAAACCAACCACTATTTCGAATTACAGTGTACATGTACATTGTCAACCCCACGAACGTACTGGTACACACGTACGTGTACATTTATACCCACATGTGTGATGTGCATACATGTACATGTACTACAGTGCTTCAGACCCATTCCCAACCAAATCTGTGACTCATGGACCATGTAGCACATCCGCACCAAACCCATTCATTGAGCAAATTATCGGCGGCCAACTCGAGCTTGCCAAATGTCGAGGCCTCGAGGGAGGGAAAACCCCGCTCTGACAGCGGTTTCTCGGTGTCAATCCCGTTCCTGTCTCGCAGAGGACAAAGAAGAGCAGCTCCCCGAGCAAACCGAAGAGGAGCAAGGCAGACGACTCCACCCGCGACGAGGAGCTGGCTCGGATGCTGCAAGGCGAGGGCGGGAGGCGGACGAGGGGCAAAGGTCACAAAGAGCCCAAGGCCACAAAGAAGAAAACCACCAAGAGAGAAAGTGAGGCCCCCCCTCAAAAAAAAAAAAAATCTCAATCAATTATGTGGCCTTCTACGGAAAGGATGCTTAACCTGAGGGCTTGCGGATCAGTTTCAATTGTTAAGACGCTGTACTGACACAAGTGTTAATCACTTATCACCGGTACCTCGAAATTCAGATCTCAGGTGGTGATGCTACATGTACATGTAGCATCATGTACTGTACTGTATGCACCGCGCCCTCCAAATCCCAGCACCACTACTGTGCAAGTTTTGAACCAAAGACCTTTTTTTTTCAGCCAACCACAAAACAATATGTCACGTGACTTATAGTGGGTAGTTTTTCATCTCATTTGGCACAGAGCAGTGATGGAAAGCTACACAGAAGAATGTGGACAATATGATAGTCTTCTTTGCTCATTTCCACTCCTGTTCTGCACCAAATGAGATGTAAAAGTACCCACTATAAGTCACGTGATGGCATGTAAACATTGGTCGTGCAATCGGTCTGTTGAACCAAATACTGACCTTTCAGTGCTGAAAAAAAAACCCAGCAACATTCTTACTCAACACATTTTAACCAAAGTCTTGCTTCTTATTTTATTACCTCTAGAGAGCGCCTTCTATTGAGGAATGCAAAGTCTGGAACCACGCCTTTTAGCCTTTTTTTTTTAATATCCCCTTTTTGCTGTTCAGACTCTGGCACCAGTATATTCAAGAAAGACATGGTGTTATCGTCAGAACTAGCTGACATCATGGGAACAAATAGGGTAAGAATGCTCTCTCCCTTTTAATACCTGGTTTTCTTTCCTAAAAAATCTCATCAATAGCATAGGTTTACTGCTATTCGAGATAAGCTAAGATTAACCTGATTCAAGCGACATCAGCTTTCTTTGATCGACTTCAGTGGCCAGCTTTTTTGACTACCGGTAATCGTTTGCATGTAAATAAAAAAGAGGGGTATGATCCTAGGATCTATACAGTTAGTGATGCTTCTGTCCAACCTGTAGATTCATGCAGTTGACTGATTTGGAAGCCCCCCCCCTCTTGAGGACCGGATAGCTTGGGCCTTGTGACTTGAATTTTGCTGTTCTAATTTGTGTTTTTCGTTCTTAACGACAGATGCCTACATCCAAAGTGGTCCAGAGAATGTGGCAAATTGTCAAAGAGCGAGACCTGAGAGTGAGTGGTTCTTAGCCCCTGTGGGGGTTTACTCCAAGGACTTTTGAAACCCCCTCCCCACACTGTCCTGTCTGCCATTTTCTCCCCCCCCCCCCCCCCCCCAGGGCATATTTTGTTGATGGGGATTTATAAGGCGTCAGTATCCATCTCAAGAGACGCTCACGGTGCAAAATTACAAGAAAAAAGCAAACGCAAAAATAATTAAGAACAGCTCTAACAATTGGTTGTTTGCATCTGTATGAAAGCAGGGGTGTGATCCCTGGAGATATACGGCAGTTAATTGCTTCTGACTGGCGCCCCCACCCGGCAAAGACTACAATGTAGTTGCCTATTAGGGAAGGCCACCATCTAAGGGCTGGATACACACATATTGTAGCTTAGATGGAAGAGCACTGGTATGTTAATTCCAAAGGTCTCGGGTTCAAGCCCCGGTCCAGACAAAGGTTTCTTTGCCAATTTTTTTAAAAGTTATAACAAACTTTGAGCAGAAGTGATAGTGGTTTGAAGTTGGGCTCCCTCTAAAAATTCATTTTGTATAAACAATGAAAGCAAATGTTTGTTTTACACATTCTTAGGACCCCAAGAACAAGCAGTACCACATTTGTGATGAACAACTCTTAAAAGTATTTGGTAAGTTTTCATTTCAGTAGTTCAAAGTTTTCAATCATGCCTTGAACTGGCATCTGTTATTTTCTACATGGATCCAGATATGGATGAGTGATGTAGTGATGTCTGCAATGGTTCCAATGCCAGATATCTGCACATTGGATGGTGTGAACCAGTGGGTAACAATGTCAGATATCTGCACATTGGATGGTGTGAACCAGTGGGTAACAATGCCAGATATCTGTACATTGGATGGTGTGAACCAGTGGGTGACAATGCCAGATATCTGCACATTGGATGGTGTGAACCAGTGGGTGACAATGCCAGATATCTGCACATTGGATGGTGTGAACCAGTGGGTAACAATTCCAGATATCTGCACATTGGATGGTGTGAACCAGTGGGTAACAATGCCAGATATCTGTACATTGGATGGTGTGAACCAGTGGGTGACAATGCCAGATATCTGCACATTGGATGGTGTGAACCAGTGGGTGACAATGCCAGATATCTGCACATTGGATGGTGTGAACCAGTGGGTGACAATGCCAGATATCTGCACATTGGATGGTGTGAACCAGTGGGTGACAATGCCAGATATCTGCACATTGGATGGTGTGAACCAGTGTGTGACAATGCCAGATATCTGCACATTGGATGGTGTGAACCAGTGGGTGACAATGCCAGATATCTGTACATTGGATGGTGTGAACCAGTGGGTGACAATGCCAGATATCTGCACATTGGATGGTGTGAACCAGTGTGTGACAATGCCAGATATCTGCACATTGGATGGTGTGAACCAGTGGGTGACAATGCCAGATATCTGCACATTGGATGGTGTGAACCAGTGGGAGGCAATGCCAGATATCTGCACATTGGATGGTGTGAACCAGTGTGTAACAATGCCAGATATCTGCACATTGGATGGGTGAACCAGTGGGAGGCAATGCCAGATATCTGCACATTGGATGGTGTGAACCAGTGGGAGGCAATGCCAGATATCTGCACATTGGATGGTGTGAACCAGTGGGTGACAATGCCAGATATCTGCACATTGGATGGTGTGAACCAGTGGGAGGCAATGCCAGATATCTGCACATTGGATGGTGTGAACCAGTGGGAGGCAATGCCAGATATCTGCACATTGGATGGTGTGAACCAGTGGGTAACAATGCCAGATATCTGCACATTGGATGGTGTGAACCAGTGGGTAACAATGTCAGATATCTGCACATTGGATGGTGTGAACCAGTGGGTAACAATGCCAGATATCTGCACATTGGATGGTGTGAACCAGTGGGTAACAATGCCAGATATCTGCACATTGGATGGGTGAACCAGTGGGAGGCAATGCCAGATATCTGCACATTGGATGGTGTGAACCAGTGTGTGACAATGCCAGATATCTGCACATTGGATGGTGTGAACCAGTGGGTGACAATGCCAGATATCTGCACATTGGATGGTGTGAACCAGTGTGTGACAATGCCAGATATCTGCACATTGGATGGTGTGAACCAGTGGGTGACAATGCCAGATATCTGTACATTGGATGGTGTGAACCAGTGGGTGACAATGCCAGATATCTGCACATTGGATGGTGTGAACCAGTGGGTAACAATGTCAGATATCTGCACATTGGATGGTGTGAACCAGTGGGTAACAATGCCAGATATCTGCACATTGGATGGTGTGAACCAGTGGGTAACAATGCCAGATATCTGCACATTGGATGGGTGAACCAGTGGGAGGCAATGCCAGATATCTGCACATTGGATTGTGTGAACCAGTGGGTAACAATGCCAGATATCTGCACATTGGATTGTGTGAACCAGTGGGTAACAATGTCAGATATCTGCACATTGGATTGTGTGAACCAGTGGGTAACAATGCCAGATATCTGCACATTGGATGGTGTGAACCAGTGGGTAACAATGCCAGATATCTGCACATTGGATGGGTGAACCAGTGGGAGGCAATGCCAGATATCTGCACATTGGATTGTGTGAACCAGTGGGTAACAATGCCAGATATCTGCACATTGGATGGTGTGAACCAGTGTGTGACAATGCCAGATATCTGCACATTGGATGGTGTGAACCAGTGGGTGACAATGCCAGATATCTGCACATTGGATGGTGTGAACCAGTGGGAGGCAATGCCAGATATCTGCACATTGGATGGTGTGAACCAGTGGGTAACAATGTCAGATATCTGCACATTGGATGGTGTGAACCAGTGGGAGGCAATGCCAGATATCTGCACATTGGATTGTGTGAACCAGTGGGTAACAATGCCAGATATCTGCACATTGGATGGTGTGAACCAGTGTGTGACAATGCCAGATATCTGCACATTGGATGGTGTGAACCAGTGGGTGACAATGCCAGATATCTGCACATTGGATGGTGTGAACCAGTGTGTGACAATGCCAGATATCTGCACATTGGATGGTGTGAACCAGTGGGAGGCAATGCCAGATATCTGCACATTGGATGGTGTGAACCAGTGGGAGGCAATGCCAGATATCTGCACATTGGATTGTGTGAACCAGTGGGTAACAATGCCAGATATCTGCACATTGGATGGTGTGAACCAGTGGGAGGCAATGCCAGATATCTGCACATTGGATGGTGTGAACCAGTGTGTAACAATGCTTTTCATCTCATTTGGCACAGAGCAGCAATGGAAACATACACAGAAGAATGTGGACAATTATGAGAGTCTTTTTTGCTCATTTCCACTCCTGTTCTGCACCAAATGAGTTGCAAAACCACCCACTATAAGTCATGTGATGGCATGTAAACATCGGTCGCGCAATCGGTCCATTACAATGCAGAGGCTGCATCGTACGTGTAGGTCCAATCAATTAATTGCTATCAAAAATTGCTGTTAGGATTAGGGCCATTCTTTGTCCAAGTGAACCAAAATGAGAGTGGCCCACAGTAGAAACAAAAATGTCATCAAGCCATATCCACCAAAATGTTATGTTTTGACATTTTAATGTCAGCAGACAGAAGTTACATAAAAACAGATAATCCCCCCCAACACTAGTGGTTACATAATTTTGCCATGTCTAAAATGGCAATGACAAGCATCCTGTTGTAGAATGTCAGGGCGACTAATTGGAACATCAACCATGCAAGCAAGCATTTGAGCCAAGGAAGCCCATTGCTCACCAGTAATGGACAGTCCCCATGGTCCCAACATCCTGTCAGCTTATTATGCCAAGGCCGCAGGCTGGCAAATGAAGTCCTTTATTAAACAGCTCTGATGCCAACTACCAGTAGAATCCACAGTGCCATTTCAGCTTGGCCAGCCCAACCAACTGATTTTTATGTTGTTTTTTTTACTATTCTGCGAGCACCACTTTTACGCGGGTCGGAAAGAGTTTCTCCCGTTCGGAAAGTCGAGGCAAAAGAAAGAGAGTGCCTCAGCCTCAACCTTGCCGGATCCGTCTATTGACCTCTGCTGTGTTTTGCTAACCCTAACCCTGCTGATTCCAACAGAAGCCAACACATTTGGGGGCCTGTTGTCCTCTGTTGGGATCAACACTGTACAATACAATTGGATTTTGATGGGGCTGGCATCGTATGCAAAGTTACTGCAATACTACCATCATCGCAGAACCCTGCTGAACCCAACAATATCCACTGTCAGACTGTTGGAATCAGCAGGATAGAGTTAGGCTAACGGGATAATTATTGCAGGGGATCAATATTACAAAAACAAACCTCTAACAGTCTACGAAAAACATGCTGGTAAGCATTTTGGTGTCTTTATTTCAATTTTGGGGTGTTTTAGTTCTAAATTCTGTTTTGGACTATTATAGATACAGAATTACAATTTTACAATGCCCCTTTGATACTGCATCCACGAAAAATCCTAAATTTGCTGACATTGATGGCTGGAATTTGCTCAATGAAACCGAAGTCTAAGCCCAAGCCACTTGTATAGCCACCATTTCAGGGGGGGGGGGCTCTGACTAATGGCTTCCTGACATAGCGCCCTCTATAGTCTGCCTCCGGTTACCCTAAAAAGCCCAGCCAAAGTATCTGAGGCAATGAACTGAACCCCAGCTGTAGATTGGTGTCTTCACATCCTTTTTAAAGAATATTTTTTGGGGGTATTTAACCACAAATTGTACATTAGAATGTATCTCCAGGGATCATGCTCAGATGGTGCGAGTCCTATTGAATACGGTAGGCGAATTGCCTTGGTCTTTATAAGGCAGGCTATACAATAATGGCACAGATATAAATACAGTGTACAATGTATACCTGTATAAGGGTCTTCCACCAAGAAAGACATAATTTGGGTTATATTAGTCAGTACATGGTATTCATTGTGAAGGGTCTCTGCAATAAATGTCACAGTACAATGTAAATCACAGTCATCATTTTGGCAGTAAATCAACAGGTTTAGGGATACCGGTAGGTCTGCAGGAAAAAACAGAAATTTTCAGAAACTTTTGTACACAACCAATTGGGTTTCTGTTGCATGATCTTGTGATGACATCACAACTTTTTTCAAGAATATTTAAATTCTCATTAACATAAAAACTTAAATCTTGCAAGTACACCCCAGAATGAGTGTGAAAAACAGTTGTGTAGCATGAATTTAAGTGATGTCTATTGCAGAGACCCTTTAGAGAGATGTTTGTGGTGGGGTACCAGTCAGAAGCATTTAACCACTGACTGTACGCTCATGCATAATGAATCATGCTCATAGTGGATCATGCTCAAATGGTGAGAGTCCTATTGAATACATATTTTTTAATGCAAAATATTCCTAAACAATGCTGAAAAGCCACTCAAGGTTAACCCTAACCCCCCTAGTGCTGCGTGCCTGGAACCCTCCTCAATCCTCCACACACAATCCTCCAATTTGAGTTTGTGCAAGATCCTCACTGCATCAATCCTCCACAACCCTCCGGTGTAAATTTTACAACCTTCCTCAATCCTCCACAATCTTCCAGTGTAAATTTCACAACCTTCCTCAATCCTCCACAATCCTCCAGTACAAATTTTACAACCGTCCTCAATCCTCCACAATCCTCCAACTGGAAATGTTCATACCTGCCTCAATCCTCCACAATCCGCCATTACCCCTTGGAGGATTGTGGAGGATTGAGGAAGGTTAGGGCTAGAGAAAGAAGGCGATAGAGAGGGACTCGGGAAGGCCGGAGATGGGAATTGACATTCCTCTTAAAAAGGGCAAGATCATAGGCTGGGGGAAAGCAAGAACCAGGAAGGGAATTCCAGATGGAGGCAGAACGAGGGAAAAAGCCGGTATTTGTCTTAATAAGGCAAGCTGGACCACAAAATGTCACATATGTACATTTATAGGGCTTTCACCAAGAAAGCCATAATTTGGGTTATTTCAGTCAGTAGAATTTTGGTGTTTGAATCCCCCTCCATGCACACCACCAAATGAATACACACAGAAAGACCCACACTGCATATTGCTGTCAGACTTAGTCATAGAATTTACACCGTGGGAGTTATCCCACTGAGTTATTCAATAAGAGGACTTACACTAGCCAAATCTATACGGGTAAAACTTGCTCCTGGTTTCAAAACACATTTTGCCAACTCACAATTGGCATCGCCTCTCTATCCCTCCAACCAAAAAATCCTTTAATACACAATTGCAGATGGGAGAAAGAAAACACCACCGCCTATTCTCTTTCCATCAACCTGTGAGTCTAAAGCAGGGGTCAAGGCTCCTCCGATTCTCCCTCAAGCGGTCAAGAGTTCAACTTTAATGGCCTCCACACGTCCCTTTGTCAGTGATCACTCATGCTTGATACCATTATTATTAGTTTTCATTTCAACGAGTTAGGAGAATGAATGACAGAAGGTCAAATCCAAAAATATCAAACTAAATTGCTTGTCTTGTTGATTTTACTTCTTTTTAGTATTACTTTTATTTCATTTTTTTTCAAGGGGTCGGGGGGGGGGGGGCTGGGATGAGATCTCGTGTCACTGTCAACGGTTTGAATTGAAAAGTGATGCAAACAGCAGCGGGCCAGCGGGCTACCAGCAATGATGATGGGACTAGTGTGGGAGACTGCTGGGCGCCGACTAAAAGGGATTCTACAATCATACTGGATGGTAACAATGCTGGCAGTAACCCTGCTTGATATGGTATAAATAGCACATTAAAAAAACATAATTTTGAGGTATATATTTTTTTTTTTCACTTGACATAATGATGACAATTGTATGAAAAGCATTCTTTTCCAAATTAATTTTCTGTTGTCATGGAATATTGCTAACTGTCTTGAATTGACAGTAAGCTTTTTCAGCCAAATTTAATCACCAGTCTTTCTCTTTAGGGTAGCGTGCTGTCAAGGATGGTCGTTATGAAACAATTAGGATTTATTTCTGCGATTATAAAAATAAGAATTTACAGAGATTTATTATTAAGGCAGGTCTCCACATGTAGCATTCTGGCCTCTCTAAAAAGACAAACAAAATAATAATGGGAAAAAATGACTGACGTTTCGATCCTAGCAGGACCTTTCTCAAAGGCAGAGTGACAAGGACAACACAGATCACGTGCACTACCTCAAACATCATATACCTCATCTCTTGTAGAGTTTGTAATGTTCAGTATGTTGGCGAGACCAAAAACACCCTCAAAAAACGTATCTATGGCCATAGGTCTACAATCGAAACCGGTAAAATAGACACCCCTATTGGGTATCACTTCAATCTCCCTGATCATTCGATATCAGATATGAGTGTACTGGGCATAGAATCCCTTGGTCACCGTAGTAATGCTGTCCGTCTAAGCCGTGAGAAAATGTGGATGAAGCGTCTTCTGACTATTCAACCACATGGTCTCAACATCCAGGAGGGTAATGACTAACACCATGCAGCTTTCTGATAATCCTTCTTTTGTGTTCACTCCTTCACACTTCTCTCTTTGATCTTTCCCCTCTTCTCACTAATCCCTACGCTACTCCTTGCCCTTCCCTTTGATCTCACCCTACCAGCTTTACTCTTTGTCCTCTGTTTCTCATCCGTGTTCTATTCACTCTCTTCCCCCTTCCTCCATGTACATGTATCTGTGTTGTCCTTATCACTCTGCCTTTGAGAAGGGTCCTGCTAGGATCGAAAGGTCAGGCCCACTTAATTTTAAGATTTGCATTTTGGTAATTTTAGTCAGTAAGCAGTTTGCAACATTTTTGTATATCACTCGAAAGAAATGACTGATAAATTTTGAAGAAAAAAAATGGCAAAGAAAACTTTGACTTGACCGGAACTTAAACCCAAGACCACTGGTTTTGTGTACCACGGCTCTTACAATCTGAGCTATCCAGCCCTTACAATGTAGATGGTTGCCTTCCCAAATAGTTCCCTAGTCTTTGCCGGGGTGTGGCTACCAGTCCAGAGCGTTTAACCATTGAAGGCCCAATACAACATTGGTAAAGGTAGAAATACTACCTCAGTTTGTATGTTAAACCTTTTAACATACCCCCAAAATAATCCAGTGAAGTTTTGTTTAGCTCAAACGAGAAAAGGGCAAAAGAATGCCACATTTTTTCCACCAACCTTTGAGAGATGACCGAATTCGGTTGAATTTTTAAAAAGCGCCCTTATAAGTTTTAACCAACTATGGATGACTGATACAGTATGTGTTTTAACCACCACAGACCTGGGTATAAATGTACATGCACAAGTATGCACAGTCCGTGCGGTTTACAATGTAAATCAAAAACAGTCATTGTCTTGTTTGTGGGGGCAGCATTCAACAAATCGCACACAAAATTTAGTTTTTATCTTGCAAGATAAAAAATAGTTGTGGGTGTTTGAGTGAAAATTGATTGAAAAGTACATGTACAGCATCCCAGGCAGACCATAAGATTTCAACATGAGGATTCTATCATGACCATCAACAAACTGTAAATTAGAAGGAAATCTGTGGACATCAATGTTTTCCGATCTTCCCAATGTTTTATTGGGCCTCTGATTAACTGGATATTTTTTTTTTAACATGAAATATCTTTGGGATGTTTTGGCCCCTACTGAAATGAAGATCAAGATGTTGCCAACATCATGCTAAATTTAGTTCAATGCTAATCTTGCACATTGGCGAGTGTCTGACGTCAATGGGACTTCATGGATAATTAGGGAATAGCTTTCAATGCCATTAAAACTAATGCTGTGTGGACACTGCATTAGTGCCAAGCGATACAAACACACGCTGTTGCATCTGATGGCACAATTAGCCAGTCAGCACATCCCCACTCTGGAGGCTCGTTAGCATTAATACCCGAAGTGACACAGACAAAAATACAGGAGAAAAACATCCGGGCTGTTACCCATTTGAATGTTTGTTTTGAACCCCCTGCTGTATAGCCATGGAGGGATTTTCTGCTGTCGAGATTCAGTTGCCGAAAGTCAAAACCAGACTACAGTGTTTAACTGACAAACTAAACATTTTGCACAATTTTGGCAAGGCCTTGCCATTCCTAAAAGGCTAAAACGCTGTTAGCACTGGTTGCTCGGGGTTTTTCATTGTCACTTTTATCAATGGATGACTGTCAAATGAGTAAAGGACTGGGAACTTTGGAACAATTCTGAAAAAAAAAATTGGCAAAGGAAACTTTGACTGGACCGGGACTTGGAAGTCGAGACCTCTTGTTCTGTACCAGCGCTAGTTGACTATTTGGGAAAGCCGCCATCTAAGGGCTGGATAGCTGAGACGGTACGAGCACCGATGCACGACCAGCGAGCTCGTGTTCAAGTCCTGGTCCAGTCAAAGCTATCTTTGCCAAAAATCTTTCAATTTCAATTTTGTAGCACTGGCTATTCCTGGCCAACCAGGCCAAAGACAACATTGACTGGACTTGTTTTGCATACCAGCGGCTCTCTCACCATCTGAGCTACATGTAGCAAGCCCTTAGATGGTGGCCTTCCTAAAGACTAAAACCAGTCTTTGCCTTCGAATAAAAGTGACGGAGGAAAAACTGGACTCATTTCAAATGTTCAATACCGGGGTCTGACAAGGAAAGACACTGTGGCCTAACATAATCACCATAGATGAACTAGAAAACCTCCACTCAAGTCTCACGAATAAGTCATGGTGTTAAGCAAAGAAGATTGATTTGGTCATGTCCTTAGAAAGCAGAGCGATCATCATTGTTCCATGTAGTATTCATATATGTACAATGTACATGTACTCAGCCAAACTAATACTTTCTTTTCTGGGGAGGGGAGGGGACGGCACCAGTCAGAAGCCTCATCTTCAGGGATAACGCCCACATTTTCTTCAATTTAAAGCCTTATGGCTCAATGGGTTACGGAATTCTCACAAGGAAGTGTTCATAGTATCGTGCATGTTTTTACAGTCGTAGCACTCGCAAGACATTGCACGGGGTACACTCGGTAATAATAGTGACAATGCCATTCCAATACTTAAGTTACCCTCACGAGGATAAATCAGAGTTTGTGGGATATTGACTCAAACAGGAGAATATGTTATCATGTTATGCGCTTCCCACAGGGTTTTTTTGTCTCTGTGTCTGCGAGATCAATGACTAAAAAGGCTGGTTGAACAAGAGGATTGAAGGAGGAATTAATGCTGGGGGAAAAAAACCCCTGAGAAAATCAATAAAACAGAGTGATCATCCTGGTCATCCCATTATCATCATCCAAGCCTACTGTAATCCAGTCGGGCAAGCCAGTCATTGTGTTGAGTGACCTTCAGGTCATTCACCCCGCCATGTGACCACAGCTGAGGCTATGACCTCATCGCAGGCTGCTGGGGAATACCATGCATGCACATGTACACACACGCACACCCCCACCCACGCTAGTCACACTCATACACACTAGAGCCAGGTACACCTCACTCTAAGTGGTCCAACCAATCAGGCTAGTAGTAGTAGTACGCTCCCACTGTTGAGAATGCGTCCAGCCACACACTGTGGCATTCCATATCGCACACACCGCGGATTAAATCTGACCTCTGTCCACAAAAAAAGGACACGGGATGGCTCTGTCAGAGGATAGGACGGGAGAGAGGAGGAAAAACACACAAACGCAACAGGCAAATATTTGACCTGTCTGTGGATACCTGCCCTCTTGTAAAATCAAATTGGGTAAAAAAAAAAGGGTGTGACCACACCCTTTGCACAGCTGGTTGTAAGCCAACTTGCCTTGAAAGGGAATAAAACAAATCAGCAAATCAGAGAGAGATAAAAAAAAAAGACACTCCGATAAAAAGCAATCTTGCTTTTTATCGCAGCTAAATGTCTTGGCATTTATGGGGGCCCTGAGGAATTTGTTACGTGTAAATGCGCGTCAAAGCCTGAGGGCGTTGCTTTGGCTGGTTGGGCTTTTGCGAAGACGTCATTTTGACATCAGCTTAATGTTGAAAAGATGGCAAAGAAAACTTTGACTCAGTGAACAATATTTGGATATTACCAGATCTAAGATCTAAGGGACTTGAACCTGAGACCTGTTCTTTTTGCGTGCCAGTGTTCTTACAATCTAAGATATATGTATCCTGCCCTTAAAGCCCCTACACAACATTGGTAATATCATAGATATAACATGATGTTTGCGTCGAGGAGAATGTAATTTCAAGAGGTTTTTTTGCCCTTACTCGACGTGGTGGTAAACACTGAATGCTCAGTGCTTTGCCCGGTGCCTGATAAAAATATTTCAGGCACCTCGGGCGGGATTCGAACTTGCGACTCCCGAATATCAAAAAAATGTTCACAGATGTACATGAAACTTTTACAGTTTGAAGATGGTTATGGTAGAAACCTCGCCCGGAATCTTTATGCCTAAAATGCTGTATTTTTGGAGAAAAGAGTAAAATATATCGTTTACGTCTCACCCCTAGATCTAAACTATTTTTTTGAACAACACACTGAATGCTGCATTTTCGCAAATTAAGCGGTTTTCACTATTTTCTCGAGACTGGGTTGGTGGGTTGAGCTGAAATTCTCACAGGTGTTGGATCAAACAACGTAGGAATGCTATTCTTTGACCTCGACCAATGTTGTGATATCCCTTTAAATAGTCAGTCAACTAGTCCCAAATAGTCAACTAGTCTTTGCCGGGATGGGGGTACCAGTCACTATTCTACCATTAACTGCCGTTACGCACCCGTTCTCTGCCCGATGCAACCAACTGTGCAGTAGCCAGGTTAAACATGTCTAGATTTCACTCTTCAATCTCATAAGTATGGTCAGCAAGCAGATTGCAATGTCATCACTTAAGATTGTCAAAATAGTTTTGGGCCGATACGTGCATGGAAGTAGCCAAGGGTTCAAGGTAAAATTTCATCAATAACTAATAAACAAAAATCAACCTAATCTACCAATATTTTGTTTTTATCTGTGCACTGAAAGCTGATTAACAGCAAAGAGGATATCAACTCAAATCCCACATGTGAAATATTTCTTTGAGATTTTTTTTTTTTTTTATGGGAAAAATTCATTCCATACAATGGCACTTTGTGTATAGCTTGGGTATCGGCTTTGGCTAATACTGCGGTCCAATGCCAAACCGCACACACAAAAATAGAGCTTTAGAGGCCCTGGTGTTTCTATCCAAGCAGGAAGTGGAACCTTGCCCCTCTAGCCCAGGAGAAAGGTCTTGCTAGGGTCAAAACGTCAGCCCCTCTGAAATGTCAGCGACTTGCATTTAGGTCTTAAGTCAGTGAACAATATTTTGGTATTACTAGATGTAAGATTGTACTTAGTGTGCACAAATCTATTTTGAAAGTCGTACGATGGAGGTAAAGGGATACAGTAGGGCCCTTCACACTGTGCTTTTTTTTTTTTTACCCAAAGTTTTATTTGCTCGTGTTCACACGCGCCAAAAAAATGATGACGCAAAATATCCCGACCTGGTTGTGGTGAGCAATTGTGGTCAAATTGTCTATGAGTCCTTGACGGTGAAACATGCAGGGAGACTTCCTGTCAGTCAGAGCAGTGCATTTCTTTTCTTTTTTTCTGGAGCGTCCACAAACCTTTTTGCTATTCTCCATTTTGTTTTTGCGGTAGGGTGAAAAGACTCTTTATTTGGACAGTTACGGTGTATGGATTTAGACTCAGAGGGCCCGGCACATAATTAACACTGTCAGCCCTCCAGGCTAAACCCAAGCGAAGTTACCATCTAAGACAAACAGGACAAGTTGGAGAGATCAGATGTAGGACTGAACGATTTAAGACAAGCCCTTTGACTCACCTGATCCGCGTTTTAAACAAAATCTAATTGATCATGTTTGGAAGTAATCTTTCAGTACTTGCGGGCCAAGTGACCTTTATCATTTCTACTCACGCATGAGTTAATTGCAGACCTCTTTGATCTTTTTTAATCTATGGTGTTACCTTAATAATCTGTGATAATCATTTTATATTTGTATATATATATTTCATAGTCAATTCTGGCAATTCGTAACACTTATTTAGATTTAGAACTAAATTATTATATCAACTCTTACTGTTTATGACTCATTTTTAAATTATACATCATTTTCAATTCGGCCCTAGGCCGCGACTAATGATATTTTTAATAAACCATTCAATAATAATAATAATAATTTGGGAGGTCAGGTGCCTTAAATTTTGGTTAAATGATTGCTGTGCAGCAATCTTTCAGGGAATACATGTACAGTTCCTGCAATTTGTTTCTATAAATTTACAAGTTGCTTCAGAGTGCACAAAAGAAGTCCATGTATGGTACAATTTTAGCAATGATTGGTGCTTTGTTGGCATTTTTGTTTATGATTTTTATTCTTTTTTGGCTGCTGTTTCTCTGTCCTTGCAGGTACGAGGAGAGTACGGACGTTCAGCATGATGAAGTATCTGAAGGTTCATATCAAGGACCCCGAGTTACTCACAAATTTTTAGAGCCCAAGCACAGATGTGATTACCTCTCCCCCCCCAACTCCCAACAGACAAGGCCTTGTCATCCTTGTTCTCAGGCTACAGGGACCATTCTTACCACTGCTGGGTACCAGTCAATGGTCTGCCTTTATTCTGCATGCCAAAATGATGTCGGGGGACCAGTCAAAGTATCTGCCTTATTCTCCCTGCAGAAAGGATGCAGGGAACCAGTGATGGGCCCCGCTTTGTTCTGCATGCAGAAGGGTTTCTGGGGACCAATGAAGGATCCACCCTATTCTGCATGGTGAAAGGATGCAGGGGAAACGAGTAAGGGGTCCGCTGTTCTTTGCATAGCAGAAGCGACGCAGGGGACCAGTCAAGGATCTGCCCTTTCTTCTGCATGCAGAAACGATGCAGGGGACCGGTCAAACTTGTGCTTGCAGAACAGTGTCCGTGTTATTACGCATGCAAATAAGGGTACGGGGGACCACTGAAGGACCCACCTTATTCTGCATGGAGAAAGGATGTGGGAGACCAGTGACGTGAATAGAAAAATGATAAGCAAACAACCAAACAGGCTTGCTGAAGCTTGTCGTGAAAAAAATGTTCAAGACTCTGAGGGGCGTACATACCTTCAGCTTGACAGATATTGTACATGGATGTCATAATTTTCAATTCAGTGTGGGTTTGCCTTTCTTGACATGTAGCTGAAAGCGCAGTGCACTTAGTCCTTTTATTTTCATGTACATAATCAGGCTATGCACTTAGCAGTGGTGCTCACACTTTGCAAACGGCAAACCCTCATTGAATGGATGGGAATTCTTAAAAAGGTGCATTGGGTATGGGTCGGTATTTCTATAGGTGCAGGAGTCTCTTTCAGTGGCAAAACAGACAGAAGTTTTTTTTAGAAAATTGTTAATTTCATTTACCTTTGTTTGAGAAAGGTCTTGTTTGAGAAAGGTCTTGTTTGAGAAAGGTCTTGCTTCATGCATGTGTATTGTGCATGGCCACAATGCCAGGGCAGGTCACTTCTAGGCTTTGTATATGCCTGGCCATTTATAGCATTCTTGGAAACAGTTCAGTAATGTGTTGGCACTACTTTATGTTCACTTGTGTACAATGTTACCCCCCCCCCCCCCACCCACCACACAGAATATTGGTGAAATTATATACACATACACGTATATGCCCTTTTAACACCACAGTTTCTTGAGCAATTCTTGGACACCAAAGGTGAGCAACGATGTCCCCCGCAAATGTCTGGCTCCACTATGAAGAAGAAGCTTGCCAATAATTACGTTGGTACGCTTCAGATCCCTAGATGACAGCAGAAAATGAGCTTGACTGTGATCTTTATTGCAGAGACCCTTTTAAAAGTCAGCATTGGGCCAAACCAAAGGCTGTATTTGCCAGGGTTATTTTTTGCGTGAGGGGAATGATACCCAGGTCGCATGACTCTCATCTACCAGGTACTTGTACATGACGGACTCCCTAAAGAGCCTGAGTTTCCTTGGATTGGATCAAATCAGTGTGATGTGAATTTTCTGTGAGGTTAAAATTCCCTGGTACATACATGTAGCTGTTAAGTGTGAAAAGGCTGTATGTTGGGCTCATTGTCCAACACTAAACGCATCTGTGGTCGATTTCATGAAACCCGTCGTAAGTTACGATCAATCGCAATCCGATGAGCGATGAAATGAAACCATACGGCCTGTAAACACTTACAACGGGCCATCCATCGGAAAATCAGTTACGATTCATCGTAAGGCTTTGTGAAATCCACCCCAGGCCAGTTAAAAAAATAATCATGAAATGGACCTAGAGAACAAAGGTTTTTTTGTGAGGGCGAGTAATATTTGTGCTATCAATTTGGCAACTGTTTTATAGCATTTTTAGCATTTTTTGCATAATTATAACAATTTTTAGTGAATATGGGCCTGTGCGATTCTGTTTTTGGGGCTATTAATGAATGACAATTCATAAATTTGCCCAAAGGGCAAGAGGTACAGTAGAATGTCAAGTTAATGTGGAACCTTGCCTCATTCAAGATCATGTGTGCACATGTTGGTTTTCTTTGCCTTTTTTTGTGGAGAGTCATTTTGAAACAGTCAGTCAGATGCACAGAATTGGTCACAGCGCCCAAGATAGACCATTATTCTTTTTGCTCATAATGGTCCCGGCAAGTTTTTCATGCATAGATAGACGGAGATAAACATCGCTTGACTGCGAACAAAAAAACTACCGACCGATCTAGAAGATTGCCTCCCGGAATGAAAGCGAAAAATGGACCAACTGTTTTTTAGCAGAAGTCTGCCTAATGACTAAGTGCTTATGCTGAGAACTGATAAAGCCAGATCCCCAGTAGACTTGGGGATATATATATATCTGACGTTGCACTAAAGGGGCAAAGCCTATTTTTTATTCTCTCTCTCCCTTCCCTCCTTTCCCCCGATCATCGTTTGGTCCCAGAAAAAAAATCCTTGCCAAATCCTCAACAAATGCACTTCTGATTGCTTTTTATAATAAATCCAGAGACTAGAAATTGACAGAAAGTCTTGTGTTTTTTTTGTTCTTCACAACAAAGTTTTGGTGTCACCTGGAAATGTTGATCTTTTGAGTATTTTGGGGTTGTTGTTTTTACAGTTGCTTATCGTTGGACAAGAGAGCTCTTGAATTTGCTAAAGCAAGTTTGCTGACTGTTTTCATCACTTATTTATTTGTATATGCTTAATTGGCCTACGTTTAGTTATTGGTAGCTCTCACAGATGCTCCTTAGGACTCAACAAAGGACATTGTTTGTTTTCATTTTGTGTGCAACTCATCAGTGTAAGTGATTTTGTATTTCAGACAAAGAGTCCTCGAATTGTCATCAAGATTCGAGGACTAAGCAACCTGTTAAATGCAGCTGGGTGTTAAATTTAAGCATGTTTAAATTTGTAAGATCTTTAGTCCGCTTAAAAACTGAGTAACCCGGCTTGCAATTATGTTTTTGTGCCCTTTAGAGAGGGTCAAAGATTTAGAAACTTCCTTTTCTTCGGACTGTATTATCAGAAATAATTTCCAGTTCATGAATCAGTAGTGATAAGGGAACAGTAAAAAGGAGAACAAATAAATCATGATAATCTGTCAAAGGATCTGGCATTATGTGAAACTCGTGGAATGATTGTGTGACACTCGTTCTTCTCTTTTGTGCAATTGACTGATCAATTCAAGCGATTCAAAAACGTTGCCAACTGCTGGCTGACTCTCGCACAGACCCTTGCTAGGATTCCGGACACCAGCCTAATACATCTTCACAGTCATTTACACTGAAACGATATGCAGATCCTCGGACAATGTCATGGGTCAACTTGTGCCTGCATAACTTCACGAATTACATCAAACACGAGCAATAGGGCCGTTCCCACTACAAAAATAAGTTTTTGAAGTTTTTGAATCGCGATTCAAATCGCGATTCAAAAACTGGGTTTTTGTTGGTCGTGTCCACACAGGCCAAATAATTGCGTCGCAAATAAACGCAAGCCGATTGCAGTTAGCATGTGATCGCACTGCGCAAGCGGGAATGGCGGGACTCACTGACGAACGTAAACAAACCCTGTGCTGCACTTCCTGGCAGTAAGCTGCTGGCAGGAAATGCCATGCTTGCGCAATGCATCGTGGGCTTAAAAAAAACCGGTGCGATTTCAGCGGAGCGTTCCCACACACATCACGTCGCAAATAAACGCGATTATTTGAAAAGGTCTCACTCTTAGTGGAGTCCGAATCGTAATTCAAATCCCACCAGTAATTGCGTTAATTGTGTCCCCACACGCAAAAAGAGTGGAGTTTGAATCGCGATTCAAATCACGATCCAAATAATTGGGTTTATTTTGGTGTAGTGGGAATGGCCCTAATGTTATCACTAATACAAGGCATCTTGACACCATCAACCCCCACCCCCTTCTGAAATTAATAAACATGAATCAAGCCATCACTATTTTTTGGTCACAGTATGAAGATAGGTCTAAACCTAGTTTTGTAAAGATAGCGGCAAAGAAAATGTTGACTGGACCAGAGACTTGAACCCGGTGTCCTCTGGTCCGTGTACCAGCACTCTTTCCCAAGTGAGCTATCCAGCCCTTAGATATTGGCCTTCCCAAACAGTCAACAAGTCTTTGACAGGGTTGAGGGTGCCAGTCAGAAGCAATTGAACCATTACGTGTAACTGTCGCATAAAATCCAAGAACCACCACAGATTTCATTCAGGCTACAGCGGTTCAGGGATCACACAAAGCTTCTTCTTTTTTTCAATTCAAGCCAAACAAAACTGACTGGGCACTTTAATAAAAAAAAATTAAAAAAATTGCCAGCTTATTTGTCAATGATGATCTCTTTCGTCAAGCTCTCAGCGACCAGACCCAACCCCCTTCTATTTTGGTACGAGTTTAGTCAGTCAACAATACATCCCTGTTTATTCAATGAGTAGGCAAAAAAGAAAACCAAGGTCTCCTGAAAATGCTCAATCTCAACCAGCCTCAACGAAGGGACTCATTTTGTTCAAAAGGCCAGTCTGTACACAAAGTGTCAATAGTGGAGAGGTCCCCCCCCCTCCCCAATGCAATTTGTGTTTGTTTAATTTACTAAGCAGATCTATTACGAAAGTCCCAGGCACCCATCTGGCATGACCTTAAAAGCCCCCCCCCCCCCATCACAGCATAGATAAACTGCCCCCCCCCCCATATCCCATCCCCCCCCAGCCACCTTTGCTCATCCCACCCTGCATGTCCTTACTTTTCAGCACTCACCCTATTTGCATAAAATGTCCTTGTCTGACCATTACTGCATTTGGTTACAGATATCTCTCACCAATAGGAATCAATTAGCATTATCCCCCCCCCAAATCCATATACTCAAGGGCTCATCAGCGGTCACGTTCTCATTTGGACCTGTGTCCACATCAGGGAATTCTCTCCTCTTCTCTCGTTTTTGTGGGGTTTTGTTTCTTTCTTTCTTACCTCTTCCGAGTCCTTTTGATGCAAGTGAAGGGAGCGTGGTGGGTGATCTCCTTGGGTGTATTCCATGCAATCTTCCTGTCCCGCAGTCACCTTCAGCCAATATGAAGGCCTCCAGCTATAGTGGCACTGCTATGGTGTGTAGCAGAGAATCAGATTCGCTTTGCCTCCATCTCTCAATCCACACTTCACAGTCAGTAATCATCTGTGAAAGTCCATGAAACAAAGCAAAATGTGGTTTGGAAAATAGGGCCGTTAGCACTGTCCCAACTAAACGCGACTATTTGGATCGCCAATCGAATTGCGATTCAAACTCCACTTTTTTTTGTGGACCCAATAAACGAGACTCCACTGTTAGTGGGACTTATTTGATTTGAATCACGATTCAGACTCCGCCGTAAATGAGACTAATTTAATTTTAATCATGATTCAGACTCCACTGTTAGTGAGATAAATTTGATTTGAATCATGATTCAGACTCCACTGTTAGTTTGACTAATTTGATTTGAATCATGATTCAGACTCCACTGTTAGTGAGACTAATTTGATTTGAATCACGATTCAGACTCCACAGTTAGTGAGACTAATTTGATTTGAATCATGATTAAGGCTCCACTATTATTATTATTATTATTATTATTTATTCAGCCAAAGAAAACAAACAAGTAGCACAGTACATTCAAGGTGAGAAAGGTCATACAGTCTATATCATGGACATTCAAGATGGGAAATAAATTGTAGAATAAATACCAAACAAGGAGATGTACATTGTACATGTATCAGAGATGTGATAGGTCAGGGTGAGAAGGGGAAGAGATGGGGCAAGGGCTGGGGATGAAGGGGAACAGATTGGGCAGGAGGGTAAGAGGGAAGGAGTAAACAAGCAGAGTGAGGACAATCCAATCTAAGATGGCCAGGAGGAACAAAAGTGAAAAACACTGTGACTCAAAAGCCTGTTCTTAATAGCTAACTATAGTCAACTTAGTAACTATCAAATACAAGTAAATGGTAATTTGATTTGAATCATGATTCAGACTCCACCATTAGTATGCCTTGATCATTGCCTCTCATGTAGTGTCAGGACTTCCCTCGCTGAATCATGACTCTCATCTCATCCCAAATGCTGAGAATACTCTCTCTTAGCTGCATCACTGTCTCTATCCTTCTGTGCCACTCCTTTCCTGTGTCTTGCTCCATTCTGCCTCATATGGTTCCCCCACCCTCTTTCCTCTCCTCCTCCCAGCCAAATTTTCTACCCTCCTCTCCTCCCCTTCCCCTCTTCATCGCCCTCCTCCTCTTCTTCCTCCTCATTCTTCTCCCTCCCTCCCTTCCCCTCCTCCTCCTCATCCACTTCCTCCTACAACTACCGTTCTCCCCCTCCTCTTCCTCCACCCCCTTTACCTTCTCTCCCTCCTCCCACTTCTTCTTATTCCCCTCCTCCTACTCCTCATCCTCTCCCTCCTCTTCCTTCTCCTCTTTCCCTTCTTCACCCCTCCTCCTCCTGTTCCTTCTCATCCACCTCCTCCTACAACTACTATTCTTCCCCCTCCTCTTCCTCCACCTCTTTTACCTTCTCTCCCTCCTCCCACTCCTTCTAATTCCCCTTCTCCTCCTCCTACTCCTCATCCTCTCCCTTGTTCTCCTTCTCCTCTTTCCCTTCTTCATCCCTCCTCCTCTTCCTCCTCATCCACCTCCTCCTACAACTACTATTCTTCCCCCTCCTCTTCCTCCACCTCTTTAACCTTCTATCCCTCCTCCCACTTCTTCTAATTCCCCTTCTCCTCCTACACGGCATCCTCTCCCTCCTTATTCCCCTCTTTCCCTTCTCCCCCCTCCTCCTCCTCCCTTCCTCCTCTTCCCCTCCCCCTCTTCCCCTCCCCCTCTTCCCCACCCCCTCCTCATTCGCCCCATCCCCGATAATCACTCACAGTTCACCTTCTCCCCCTTGCTCCTCCTCTTCACCTGCAAGGTCAGTCATCAGCAGTACTAAAGCACTTGCGGTACAGTAATTGCCAATAGAGGAGAGCGTCATCACGAGGCATGGGACCATTCACCACCCCTCTCCTCCTCCTCCTCTCTCCATGGCAGTCACCCTCAAGGCCAACCCATCCCCTGAGCAAATGTTAGCCCTCTTCAGCGCCTAACTGGGCTCCCCAGGGACACCGATCCCCCCCCCCCCCCCCACAATCAGACATGGAGAACCGCATCTCATAAACAAAATAAAACACAAATCCTAAACACATGTCAAGGAAGGGGTTATTTCAACAACGATTATGAATGCCATTCTCCCGGCCATTTCTTGGTTTCAAAATCTCACTCTAACTCCCTCCCAGGTGAGACCATTGCTGCGCTAATTGAATGTCAAGTGAGGACTGAATCTACTAATGGGTTACTGAAGTAGAAGGTTAACCTTTGCGGCACATAGGGTACTGTATTCTATTGAACAAAATGAGCTGTCATCAGTTCTGAAGGAATGGACACATTTCTAGCATTTTGGAAATAACTTATCACAGCCATCATTTCACTTAATTACGTGTATCTTCAGCTATTGAGAATCACTTGTGCCTGCTAACACATGGCCACTATCATTTTCAACCAACTCTCTATATGGTTCATGAAATGGCTCTATCTCTCTCTATCTCTGTCTGTGTCTGTCTCTATCTTTATGCGAGTCTCTCCCCCACTCCTCTCTCTCGCTCTCCCTTTCTCCCCTCTCCACCTCCCTTACTCTCTATCTACCTCTCTCCCTCCTCTCTCTCTCTCTCCTTCTCTCTCTCTCTCTCTCCCTATCTCTCTCTCCCTCTCTCTCCCTCTCTATCTCTCTGTCCGTCCCTCTCTCTATCTCTCTCCCCTCTCTCCCTCACTCTCATCTCTCTCTACCCTCCCTCTCTCTCCCCTCTCTCTCTATCTCCCTCTCTCTCCCTCCACATATCTCCCCCTCTCTCCCCTCTCTGCCCCCTCTCTCTCCTTCTCTAGATCTCTTCCTCTCCCTTTCTCTCTCTCTCTCTCTCTCTCTCTCTCTCTCTCTCTCTCTCTCTCTCTCTCTCTCTCTCTCTCTCTCTCTCTCTCTCTCTCCCTCTCCCCCTCTCTCCCTCTCTCTCCCCCTCTCTCTCTCTGATCTCTTTCTCACCATCTCCCTCTACTCTCTCTACTCTCTCTCCCCTTCTCTCTCTTTCTTGAAAATTATCTCCTCTGTGACGCTTGGCTTGACCTGACGCTTGCTAATGGAGGTCTCATGCCCCATTGGCCCCATCTTCGTTGGCATGTATTGGCGGGTATACAAGGCTCTGACTTCAAACTACTAGCGCTCATTAGAAAGAAGAAAAAAAGGGTCATTCTCCTGCAGAGCCAGTTCCCAAGTCATGCGTGAACACACAACAAGGCGATAGAAAGCTAATTAAAAGAAGATCAATTCGAACTGACACTGAATTTTGGAAAAACTGGGGAAAAAATTGCAAAGTACTGTTAAGTACACCTTGCCTGGACCGGTACTTGAAGCCTAGACCTCTGGTTTTGCTTACTTACCGTACTCTACCATCTGAGCTATCCAGACCTTAGATGGTGGCCTTCCCAGATAGCCAACTAGTCTTTGCCGGGGTCAGGGCGCTAGTAAGAACCATTTAACCCTTAACTGCCGTATATCTCACATTATCAAGCCCTTGTTTTCATTCAGCTTCAAACAATTGTTGGAAACCTATAGCTACAGCATTTTCATATCAATATATATGTACTGGTATGTATCAATCATATTTTACGTGCCAAAAATACAATTTGGATTCGTTCAGGTTCAAAGATTCTTGTTTTTCTGGCCCACAAAGGCTTCTTGGCAACTTGACTTAAATATCATATACACTGTATATAATATGTAAATATGAGAATGACTGTTAAGTGTTACGTTATACTGTCTTTCTCGTTAGAGTAGACACTTTTATTAATCATCTTTTCCCTGATGGACAAGGTTTTTTTTACAAATTTTAGTCACAAATATTAAGCCAACCTATCATTATGTAAAAATCAAAAAAAGGCATTGTCTGGCACAACTACTTCCAAAAAATAAATAGACCCAGTTTTCTCCAAAATCATGATTTTGTGATGCGCATGTGTGGCGCATTATGTAGGAATTAGTGTAGGGCTTGTTTTGAATTGTGCACAGCTGTGTGCTGGCACTGCTGACCTTTGTCCAGTTGACACATGTGTGTCTCAACTGGACAAAACTGGCAGCGGAAAAATCATGATTTTGAGGAAGACTCTAACTCGATTTTTGGCAAGTGGTTGAGCCACTTCTAGACTGTGTCGATTTTCTAGTCCGAGTAACTTGGACCCGACAAGTCACCCTTTTTTTATCAAAATTGAAATTTGGAGGGTCGGGTGACTGCAGGGTCCAAGGACACCAGAGTCCCAATCCTACTGTTCATTACAAACACCAAAACCGACAGTCACCCAATCCTCCAAATTTCAAATTTCGTTAAAAAAAATGCAGTGGCTGTTGTTACGGCAGTCGTCCGTGTGGTTCCCTGACTTGATTGTATTTCGTCAGCATTGCAGGCTGGTTGAACCAGTCTATTAGCTGATAGTCTGGTTCCAAGAGCTAAACATCCTGACAAACACTGTGAAGTCAGGGAACCACACGGACGACTGCCGTAACAACAGCCACTACATTAAAAAAAAGGTGACTTGTCGGGTCCACGTTACTCGAACTATCGATTTTCTAGTTTGTACATAGGAAGGGGTTAGTCCGAGTAAAACTGACATGGACCCATCAAGTCACCCGACCCTCCAATTCCCAAATTTCGATAAAAAAGGGTGACTTGTTGGGTCCAACTTCCAAGTTACTCGGACTAGGAATGTGTGGTCTATTGAGTATTGTATCGACTATTGTACGTAGATTTAGGGTTTTTCAACCCTTAATTACTATTACTAATATCATGGTAAAGGTATTAAACTAAAACATTTCCTTCTAATATGCAAACAAACAAAGGGAAGGGAAAACTGGCAGGGGAATTGCAAACAATCAAATTTTGTGAAGAGAGTCAAGTTTTTACTACTTAAGTCTAGAATCTGTTGTTACAAAAATGTGATGAGTGTTGTTGTTCATGTTGTTCCATTATATTAAACCAAAGGCCGAGGTCCAAATAGCGACCGAATCAAACAACATTCTTTACTCATTTGTCGAGTAAAATATCTTGGTCGGCTTCACTTTCATTGGGAATGTTGGAACCTTTTAAGAATGGGAGTTCTTTTAAGAATCTTACCATCTGTGCACTTGCAGCACTTGTATTTTGTAATGGCCGGGTGAATTCTAAACCCCAACAACTGAGGGCGCTGCACTCGTTGGCACACCCCCGTATACAAGTGAATTGGCTTGTCACACCCTATCCGAAGCCTGATCACTGTCCCTCTCTCTCTCCACCTGTGTCTTTCTCTAATTTAAACAGGTATCTGTCTTTGTTCTTTTGTCTTTATTTCTCCATCCTTCTCTTTCTCTCTCACTTTGTCTAAATTGCTCTACCATTCATATCTAGGCCTATCTATCTCTGTTTGTGTCTCCTCGATCGCTCTCTCTTCTCTCTCTGTGTTCGTCTGTCTTTCCAAGCTTTCCCTTTCTCCTATCTCTTCTTGGCTCTTCACTGCCTGCCTGCCTCCCTCCCTCCCTCCATCCCTGCCTCCCTCCCTGGCTGCCTGGCTGCCTGCCTGCGTGGCTGCCTGCCTGCCTGCCTGGCTGCCTGCCTCCCTCCCTCCACCCTTGCCTGTCTACCTCCCTCTCCGCCTCTCTCCCTGCCTTCTTCCTTGCCTCCCTCCCCACCACCCTCCCTGCCTCCCTGCCTCCCTCCCTGCCTCTCTCCCTCTCTTCCTGTCTCTCGCCCCTCCCGACCCCTAGGATCATCATCACTCGGCGGTATAATTGAAGCCCCCTCCACTTCTCGCGCATCCCGATGATTAGAGTGCATGATACACGGACAATCGCCAAAATGGATTGGCCCCGGCCACTAGTGTAGTGCGACCCTGGGCAGTGCAGTCAAACTAATAAACGGGGCCAGGGGCTGCCTGTGCGCGCTGCGGATACTCAATGGGGAAGGAGAGAGAGAGGCAGAGGCGGAGGTAGTGTATAGGAGATGAGATTGTGCCTCATCTCCGTCACATGGTGCATGCAATGGAACCATGACAGTGTACATACACCACCGGGTCCCAGGATAGTGCAAGCATGTGGCAAAGCAATTACCTGCAGCCAATTTATTCTTGGGCATTTTTTCCTTCTTTTTTTTTTGGGGGGGGGGCTGGGGAGGAGGGAGGGAGAGCGGAGGGAGAGGGAGTGTGGAGGAGAGAGTAGCAGCCGGGCCGAATAATTTCTTTTGTGCGGTAAATTGATATTTCCGCTCCGTGCTTCTTCTGCAATGGATCCTGCGCAGGTTTTGTTATGCAATTTGTAACGCTGACTGCCGTCGGAGTATTTCGGGCCCGATCGAGTCGAAGTCTCTCTGTGGCCCGCGAGTCGACCTCTCTGGAATTTTCTGACCCGTTTTCAAGGGCGTCAACCAGTTCTGAAAAGTAGGGGGGGGGAGTATTTGCTAGGAAACCAAGTAACACCCGCCCCCTCGATCTCGGGGTGTATTTTATTTTGTTACCCTGTACTTCAAAGGGTCTTCAATGTTTTCTTCAATGCTGTTTACAGTTTACATTGTGTGTTTTCCCTATATGATTAGGCTGGGTTTATTCATGTGGCTTGAACTACCGTACGAGGAAAAGGTGTTTTCTTGTCATACTTCCGATCCTATAATGTACACGTGGACATGGGTATCGGGAGGAGGACTAATGATTATGACGTAGGTCTACGCCCACTTTTGAAAGTGTGTGTACATGTATGTACGTGTGGGGGGCATTCCCCTGCCTGTTTTGCAGCAACGGGTCAGACTAGCTACTACTAGTACTAGTAGTAGTAGCCACCGTGGTCACACAGTACGTGTGCCCTTTGCAGTAGTGCACGTTATATACAGTGGTGTCCATGTTAACAAGTCGATTTTGCAGGCACCATTATTGTCATTATTTCACAGACCTAAAAAATTCACCATAAAAAAGATCAGCTTGTGCACCCGGTAGTGGTAGTGCTCGCACCGAACGCCTTTTTAAAGTTTTGAGGCATCACGACAGAGTGCAGTTTTCACCCGTGCATGCCGCTTGCCAGACATTTTCGTATGAGTATCCTGTTGTTGAGAGTAGAACGAACAAGCCTTTGCATAATACATGCAGGAATACAAGCGCTCCAATTTGGCATCACATGTACATTGTACACTCATGTTTCAATCTATTACTGGTACTAGTGTTAGGGTACTAGGCCGCGGTCATCTATTAAGGGTCGGATGGCTAAGGTTCAGTATAGTGAGGGCGCTAGTGTACTAAGCCAGAGGTCACAGGGCAGGTCTCGATCGAGTCAAATTTTCCTTGCCACCATTTTTTTTCCAGTCAGTTTTCCCCATACTTTGTTGACAAAATATTTTAATCTTGATATGATTATTTCAATAATATCGAAAAAGCCTTGAGGTGAGGTGTACTGTAAAGATTAACAGTAATATTATTATGCAAATTATACGCTATTTTCCATCAGAATAAAGGAAACCTATACCGTTTAATCTAAAACGAGATTCACCTAAAAAGTAAAGAAGACTATTTTTGACCGGACCTGGACTTTTACCCAGGCCTCTGGTTTGATAAACCAGTGCTCCATTATACCTAGGTTTCAATGTAGTTCAATTTTTTTCTTCGCTATTTGCAGAACACAATGTGCGTGTTGTATTCAACCTTTCTGAAGATTTAGCCTGCATGATAACAAAACTTACTTCTGAACATGGACAAGAACAGGACTCATTGGACTTGATAATGATAAAAAAAAATTGGGGGGTGCCAAATAATTGAACTTTGAACACAGATTTGGCACTTTAAATTTCTAAGATAACAAGGGAACTATCAAAATCACACATGAATACAACATTGGGAAGATAGGAAAACATTGATGTTCACAGATTTCCCTCTAATTTACACAGTTTGTAAATGGTCATGATAGAATATTCATGTTGAAATCTTACGGTCTGGGATGCTGTACTTCCCTAGAAATCTTCACTCAAACATTGACAAATAGTTTTTTACTCGCAAGTCATAAACTATTTCTTACCCTACAGAATGGTGCAAAAACCGTGACTTTTAAAAAAAAATATTTTTTTTAACTTTTTCTACTTTCTCAGATCACCATTTGAGCTAAAACCTTCGCAGGATTGCTTTATTTATGTTTAATGGTTTAATTTAACACAACTGTGGAAATCTTTTGACCTTTACCAATGTTGTATTGGGCCTTTAAGCACATCGTACAATGTATTTTGAACAGTTGTGCCAGCTTTCTTTTTGCTTTCCATCTGCATCGTTTCCACAGAAGCATGAAACAATTATTGTTCAGAAGTTTTTGCTTTTTTTAAATGAGCTGTTTATTGGCACATGCGAGCATGTAACCAGTACTAGTTGGATTGGGGTGCGCTCAAAATTAAATCTGAATCAAAAATTGGGTTAGGAATGGCAAGAGAAACTGTGGAGGAAAGGTCACGACGTGGTGGGATAAAGGTCACAGGGGCAGCCCTGACTATACAGAAATAACGCTACCGTAATGCTGGGCGATTAGGGAGCGATATGCTAAAACAACGTCCGCGTGGTATTTCGGGCAGGCCAGTGTCCACGCCATGCATGCAGGGCCAAATTGAGCGCCAGCGAAGCAAAAGGGAATACGGTTATGTCCAAGTGTACAAAATGCTACAAAAACACTGCAAACTGACTCCGACTACCCCAATTGCGTTTACAGAGGTCCTCGTGGTTTGATCCTAGCAGGGCCTTTCCACAAAGGATGCCTGATTGAGAGGGCTCCTGCTAGGATCGAAATGTCAGGCACGTCTTCATTTCGGAGATATTTTGATTCAAGATGCCTTTACCCGGGCCAGCGCTGATAATAATTATTGTCATGGATGGCTCCCCTTGTAGTTGTATAGGGATAAGTATACGCAGGTTTTCAATGGGGTCAAATGTTATGTCTTTAGTTTGGTTTAGCGACTGCAGAATCGCTGTCCACGCACCTGAAAGCCCTGTCAAGACGAGACCTCTTGAAAAACGTGCACACTGTACCTTATTCGGTAGCCTTTCAGAGTTTTCCGTATATTAATAACGTCTATCCGAGTCTTAAAATGGAATTAAGGAAAGTATTCATGCCTGCTTATAAACCTTGAACATTGGAGCGAAAGCCGGCAGGATACAGGCGTCCAATCGCTAATAGGTTTCAATTATTTTGATCCCGTGCAATTTAGATGTTGATTGCATTTGAGCATCATGTCAGGTAATGTCAGATAATTATACCGGGCGGGGGCATGTTCCTCTTCAAGGATGTTTAAGGAAAAAAAATTACTGCGCATCTAAAACATCTTGGTGTAGGCATGGACCAATGACAGCACTGCTTGTTCTTCTTTTCCGTGCACGTCAATCATCACGGGGAACTCTGGAGCATGGAGAGTCTAACTTAGGGAGACATGTTGTAAGTCTTCGGGTCACTGCCCTCTAGCACCACAGCGCAGCGATATGAAATCATTGCCGCGCCATTTGAAGCCATGTAACGATCAACTCGACCAATAAATCCATGGAAAGGCAAGCCTCCTTTTCCCATCCCCCACGGTGGCTACACTTTCGCATCACAAGATATGAAACTGGAGCACCCCAGTGGAAATGGATATACACCATCTATGGAACCAACTCATTCTCTACCTATTTTTACAGAAGGGGGGGGGGTTGTCACACAATAAAATAAGAATCACAAATTCCAAATTCTTCTTTATATCTTCTTGAAATAGAACTTTTATTTTCAGTACAAGGAGAGGCTATATATTTAGTATGAAGCGTCATTTCAGGAGTCCTTAATTCTGTTATGTACATAATATTGTTTGATATTTCTCTCCGTGTTCTTCTTATCTACACTCTACAAAATTTTGTCAGACACGACACAGTGTTTTCATTTTATTTTTTGTTGTAAGAACAAACCATTTTCTAAAAAGTTCCCCTCGTATTTAGATCAACATGCTAAATGAACTTTACATCTCAAAAACAGGTTTTATTCCATCGTGAACGGAACAACGTACGTCTCATATCAAAAGTACATTTACTGGAGGCAGCTCAATTTATTTCATTGCTTTCTTAAAAAAATTACGCCTTCCTATTTTGTCTCCTCTGTTCATTACCTCAAATCTTTTCCATCTTTTAGAGAAATTCATCTTTAATTATAATCTGACAGTTTTGTTTAGCATTTCCTCAATATATTAATTATTCCAATCTAACGTCTAGGATTTTAAACATAAAACCAAAGCGTCTAATATTAACACAGTTAAACACAACTCTATGATTTTCTTTTCCGTTTTCTATTATCAACCACCAGACTCAGTAGAACCATAGTTCAGAATTAAATAATGTTTGTAAACATGCTAATAAATTATAATTACAAACAGCAGATAAAAAGCATAGCCAATTCAAACCAAAAACAAACGAAATGCAAAATATTTGTAGGCCGTCGGTAGCACCAAACAGAAAAATAAAATAAAATAAAATCGACAGACATTTGTATTTCTTAAGACACAGATGCATTGTTTGACATTGCAGATGGTCTGTGATTTGATTCAAAGCAAGCTGGGGTGGAGGGGTGGGGTGGGGGTGGGTGGGTGGGATGGGGTAGGATGGGGTGAGATGGGGTGGTATTGGGCTTGGGGGGGGGGGGGGGCTTAACGCAAGATGGTATCTGCCTTAACGCCCACAATGGGTTACTTATCTCAGGCCTAGGGAGTATCATTTGCATGGCAACAACATCTTCTTCGTTTTCCCCCCCATGCACAACCGGGCCACGTTTGTGACCCCCGCAACTCTCCCCCGAGTGCACCGGCTATTTTGAGTTTATTTAATTACACAACCAGCAGCGACCCACTCCTGGAGCGGCCGAATGATATAACCCTTCCCTCAGATTTTTATGCTAATCGCTTACATGTAATTTGGATGGAATTCACGTGAGGTATCACAACGCAACAAGATGAAATCTGTGTGAATTGAAGGATATAAAGAAAAGGGGCCCCCCACACAATTTCAGCATTTCTGAGCTGAACGTCTGAAAAATCCATTCACTTGATTGATTGGTTTCAACTCTACGTTGCATATTATAATATTCTTGTGCACGTTACATGTACAATGAGTGATGAGTCAATGTAATGAATGTATGCCCATTTATTGAATGCTAACATTCCTTTTGTAAAATCACTTATATCGGGACCAATCCTGCAAGTTACCTCATAAATTACAAATCCCCTTTTCGAGGATCAGATGGGAATGGTGTGCACCTGTTCCAATTTTTTTTTTTTTTTAACTAGGAGGTGGTTGCAACAACACACAAAAACAGGCCTTTTTAAATGTCATTAAAATTTAGTGTCCGCAGCCACACTTGACCTCTCGGTCCCAGTCTCCATGCGTGCCGAGTGTGGACACCCGACCAGTAAAGCATGCACTGAGTCAATGGTCAAGTGAGAGAGAGAGAGCCTTGGGTTATTCAAGCCTCCTGAGCCATAGGGGGAGGAGGTGGGTTCTCTCTCCCTGCACTTGCTGCAGGTCAAGGCATGGTTACTCCATGGACACCATAGTTATGGCCGTGATGACCTCACTGACCCGCCCCCACACTTACACAGTCAGCTGCACACAGGGAGACCAGCCGATCATGACCGAGCCACCGTGCTACAGGCGAGCCTGGCCACAGGCCATCATTCATTGACCATATGTCCCAACTGTGCTTCCCCACTTTCATTGATGGGATATGGGGCCATTAGTGAGGAAGGCCTGGCCCTTGTTATCAATGACTGCCCTGGCCTTGCCAGTCCCTTTCACCTTGAACTTTCTATAATACCCCACTCTCTCTCTTTTGCTTTACTTTGATGCAATGGACACTACAGTACAGGCATTGCAAACTTCAGCCTTGTGCTGAGATATTTGGGAGGAGGTTGGTGTTGTGCAGGTGCTTTTGTAAAAATGTGTGGATGGCATGAACACATGGTCAATGTATCGGATTTCCATCCTTCTCCCCTCCCCCAACAAAAGGAACTTTGAGTTTGCCCCTGGGTGCTGATTGGTAATAAAATCAAACAGTGGTATTAAAATGTTACTGTGTTTGGGGGGGGGGTATCAAGTCAATAATGACATGGATGGGGGAGGGAAGAATGTAGGGACATATTCCTTGGTCCACTCAGCTCTTGTGAGATCAGACACAATGAAGAATGGGGTGGTCAGTTGCAAACAAGGGAAATCTTCAAGGGGGGGGGACAAAAATACTTTCATTTGGCATAACATGAATTGCAAAAATCAAAATGCGCACGGTACAAAGTGGCCAGAGGTATGCATTATCATGTGGAGACATTTTGTTTGCGTGTGAAATGCATAAATGGCATAAAAATAGTTTAAAAACAGTTTTAAAAATTGAAAATGCACATGGCAAGCCATTAGAGAAATTTGCATTTACAACTGCAGGGCAACTGAAATATTAATGATGGTTATGTAAGAAAGTGGCTGTGTGGATCAATGGACGATGGCAGGGCACATAGATGTTTCTTTGTTAGCCTGCACATGCAGGCACTGTAGGGAAATGAACCATCCCACTCAGACCAAAATATTCCTGGTGCCAGTAATTCAGACAATACAAGGGCAGTGGTACATGGAAAACAACCCAACCAACACAGGCCTTGATAATACTATTAATAGACCCACACCCAACCAAAATTGTTGTTAAGTAACCCCCTGCAATGCTATTACAACAGGGCCCACAGGCATGTGTCTGAACAATGGTGGGTGTACAAAAAAATATCTAGCGAGAGCAGTGAACAGCCACTGTAATGGCAGGGCTGTGTGCTGGTGGTGTATTGTCTGTGTGTGGGGTGTTTTCCACATAAATCCCATGATGTCACGAAGTCTGGCATACACAAGTGCATGTACCAGGCATACACAAGTGCATGTACATTCTGCTATCACTCCATTGAATCATGGGAGAGTTGAGAAACCTGCACTTACAAATCATTAAGTGCCCATGTTAGGAAATAATGCATTATCTTAAGAAATAAATACAATGGCTTTTAATTAAAAGATTTAACAGATTAACATTATTGTTAGCTTAAATCAATTTGGTTAATTTTTTTTTTTTTTTTGAGGAATGCCTGCCAGTTTATTTTTGTTTCCTGCCACACTTCTAGCCTTTTACACATCAACGAGCCAAAACAAAAACAAAATCCAACAAATCAAATTAACAATGAGCTGCCTCCCTACTCACAATTTTAAAAAATAGTCCATCTCCTCCGGGGGAACTTCTGAGAGCAATTAAAATACCAGCCGTGTGTTTGTTGGGGACTTGGGGATGTCCACATAATATGAATGCGAACCTTAAGCCGCGTCCGCACTGGACTTAAAATGGGTAAACTAACCGAGCAAATGGGTAAATTGACCATTTTAAGTCCAGTGCGGACAGCCCAGGAAGTTTTCCTCCCAGGTAACTTACCCGACTCCAGTGGGTAGTTTAACCGACCAACTTCTGCCCGGTTAAATTGACCATGTCAGTTTAACCGAGTCGATAAGTCCAATCCGGACACGACGTCTCGGTAAACGACTCGGTAAAAAACCACACCCGGCGCCCCGCATTTTACCTTACTGTATGCAAGACTCGTGCGGGCGCAGGGTAACAACGTGTTTGTGTACCTAGAGTACATGCACATGTACATGAGTCGGTTAGTTTTACCGATCATCTCGGTTAGTTTACCCGAGTCGAAAAGTCCAAGTGCGGACGCCGGGAAGATTTACCCATTGGAATGTTACCCACAGGCTCGGTAAAAAATAAGTCCAGTGCGGACACGGCTTAAATCAGCATGGCAATGGTTGCGGCACACAACACAATACATGAAAACTTGAGGATAAATTAATAGTGCTTTCAATATCTTACCTCTTCACTAAAGAAAGAGAGTACAGGAGGGATAGTAACAAATTGAACTGTGTGTGCCTCATGGTCATTTTTGAGTCAAGACATAATAATGCAGCATTTATTATGGTTATGTGCCATGCATCAGGAACACACAAAAGGTGTCAGATCTTTCGTTAAGTAGTGTACACAGAGCAAACACCGAGACTGAAAAAAAAAAAAAATCCTCAGTTGCAAATGAAGTATTTAACTCGGCAAATCAGTAGAAATTATCACAAAGTAGCAAAGTTGATTTGGGGTATCAACATTTTCGTTAAAACCGTTGCTGGTTAAAATTCATTTTGCTGTTGTCAAACACAAACTAAATGATATCACACACCCACGCACCTTTACGGACAAAATGCGTACTTAAATGAGGATAAATCAGCAGCGTTTTCTGTCGTTCTAACTGCAACAAAATCGTTTCCGTTTCTGTTGATTAAATTTTGCATTATTATCATTTTAGTACGGAGACCCTGAGAAGTCAAGTTTAATCAATGAAACCGACCGCTTCCAGCCCAGAGTGACCTTGTTCTGAGCAACGCCTCTCACATGTACATGTATTATTTGTATAGCCACTAGAGGCAATATCGTGCCTGGAATGTACAGGAGGCTACGAGGCAAAGCGAGGCGAGGCGAGGTCACTTCATCGGTCCGACTGCTCGTGCCAAAGAGAAGGCGCAGCGGTCTCTTAGCGGATTATTGAAAGATAAATCAAGAAATGCTTTTCAGGGGGGGGGGGGGGAGGGAGGAGGTGGAGAGGGGAACCTCCCTAATCCTGGATGAAGTTTGTAAGTCATGATCAGCCGCAATGCAACCCTAGATATTGGGGCTGCGTCACAGACCTCAACTATTTGCTGGTTTCCCGAGCTCATTTGGCAACTGATGAATACGCTCAATGTTCTTATCCTCCCCCGACCAATTTTTTTCCTTTTCTGGATGAATGGGTATATAAATGCAGACCAGCTGCGCCATTTTGTCGGAGGAGGGGTGAGAAAAAAAGCAAAACAAGACCTGACCCTATTTGCCGAAACGATTCCGTTCTTTGGTTAGGAAAATCCACGAGGACTCGTAAAAAATACTCTTTTTTTTTCTGGAATGGTGATCGACGCTGACTGAGAGCGAGTGACAGAAGACATCTGAGAAAAAAACAACTGCAAACATTTTCAAGATCAATTTACAGACCAGTCTAATATCTCGAGTTACAAATACTAACATCAAAAAAGCTAGAAATCAGATGCAATGTCTCTTTTTTCTCTCTCCCTTTCTTTTCGATTTTGTGTGTCTGTGCTCAGGAAGACCTTCCCGATGACAAGACACACTGAATTCAAAGACAGAAAAAAATAAACCTGTACTAAAACACTGTTAATCCGCAGTGCAGTATTCATAGCCAAGCGACTGTATTTGCTTTGTGAAAGATGTACCCCCATTGACTGCAAGGGGTGTGGGGGGGGGGGGTATAATACATTCACCCATGTGTACCCCATATCCACCTGCCCCTCGCCTTTCCATAGGGGGATCGTGGAGGGAGAAATGGACACAAAAGGCCAGCGAGCCCAGCCTAGCAGCAGTGTGCAGTCATGACGGAAACAAACTCTGGTCAACGGCTTTCACAATAGCTCCCCCCCCCCCGGAATTCCGCCGCACCAATTTTTCTTTTCATGTTCAAGCCCAACCGGGCTCAGCTTGGAACGCTTCCGTCACTGTAAACAATGCGCACATGCTTAAACTTATCCTGTGTCATTATCATGCCAGAGTGGAATTCGAGAGCAGACAACAAGAGGAGATTGATTAGTTTTTGGACCTATGCCACCCAGCAGGGCCCTGTGGTGCAAAGGCCCCACACTACCTCACACTTAAACATATGAATTTATGGCACTTACATCCAGGAGGTACAAACCCTTCATGTTGTAGGCACTTTTTTTTGTTCACAATCTCCTGCGATCGAACCATAATATGTGTGCATACAAGGACCACAACCCTCACCCCTACCCCTTACAATATCCATAATATGTGTGATACTGTACATGTAGTTCCTAAGTTAGGACTTAAAAAGCCAGACCAAACACCAGCTCCCCCTTGAAAATAAAAAAACCCAGCAACGCACAGACAATGGCCAGCCCTCTGTTGGAGGGATTGCCAGCGCATAATGAACCATGCCCTGTTGAACCCGGGCGAGCCTTTGCTGCTCAATAACAGACACACCGGAGCAATTAAAAGGGTGTCGTCAAGCATGGCGGGGCAATCTGCTGGGGGTTGGTCCACAGCCTCCCCTGCCCCTGCTCCCCGAGTCTCAGGGCACGATGGCTTTGCTGAGGGGACCATCAGGTGCACAATCTGTGGGCTGGGCTTTTCTGCTTTCCACCATAATCCCCCTCCTCCTCCTCTTCCCTCTTCCCCCTTCCCCTCCTGCAAGATATTTTTGGCCCTGGGTGATTTACATGTAAATCTCCTCTTCATAAGACCATCGCTTGACAATACTGCACCGGGTGCTAACAGTACTTTAAACACAGCGCCAACAACTCCACTGTTTCTATTTTGAATCATCACACATACATGTAAACAAAGTGATTCTTAGATTAGGAAAAACCAAAAAATACACTTTAATAAATAGCATCACTCAAACGTGTCTCTATGCTTGCTCTGTGTCACAATGTATACCATACACCCATAAGACTCTCTGAATATGGCTGCCTTGACATGAATATTCCGCAGATGATGAATATTCATGATGCAGGCGACCTCCGAGAGTTTACATGTATACACCAAACAGCTTGCCCCCTAGACTGTCGTATGGCTTCCGTGACACAAATATTCATGAACCTGGTCACCTCTTGAACTCAGCGACCCGCGCATGAATATTTATGAGGAGGGGGCAAACCCCCCCTGGACGAATATTCACGAGACTGTTGATCCTCAGAAAGTTTGTTCCACGATGATGATTTCCTTTGTACTTACTGCAAGGCCGCCGTCACTTCCTGTCATTTCAGATGAACTCCTCTCGTCACTGTCTGTGTTGTACCCAATAACATCTACGTCATCTGTAGGATGTAAAAAAAAAAAAATTGGAAACCATTGATAACCTTTGGCAATGTAATTCCTTTCATGCATCTCATTAAGGCAGCTGGTGGTAATTTGATTCATTCCCAATTTACACGTCCAGTCCATGCAAGGCTGAAACATCCATGCCGAAAATGAACCCTTGCCTCCACGCACACATGTACGTTTCCCCATGAGCACATCATTGTACCAAAGTTTGTTGAACTGTACACAATGTGCACAGCCAACTTTTGCACTGTGCTGAATGCCACAGACATACATGTACATTATGTATGCTGCATGCAGATGAGATGGTGCATTAAAGTATGTGTGCACTGGCTGAGGGGATCTCACATAAGAACACTTATGCAAACCAAGAGAAGCAGAACAAAAGGTTAGAACCTCGGACCGATGAATCATGAGGACCCCAGAAATCAGTAACAAAGTTACCAGCAACTGTGTGTGGCTGGTGCAGGGAAAACATGGGGGTAGGCCTTTATTATGACTATCCAGGGGAGACAGCGTTGACTCAATTTCCGACAGTTCCTGTTTGGCTGACTGGGAACTAAAAATATCACGGGACGTGGCACAGCAGTTCCTGCGTGCATCGTGCCCACTTAATAAAGTTGCACTTTTTCTCCTCGTCCCTCCCAGCACATGGCTAGTGCAGTGCATGGAGTGCATGCCGTACATGTACTGTACATGGCACACTGCCTGAACCAGACAAGGCAGCCACCGTCATCAGTCAGCGGCTTCTTTATACGCCCCCGATATGTACATGTACATATGGCCCTTTACAAATACCATAGATCAGGCTCGGGCTCAGGCTTCGTCTCCGTCTGATAAAAGCTGACAATCCAGGTTGTGCCTTTGTCACTTTGTTTGAAGCTGAAGGTTTGTTGGCTTGATAAGTACAGAGTATTCAACAAGAAACCGGAACCAAATCTTGTTTTTTTTTTACATGACTGTGACATTATTATAACAGGTTACTAAGAGAAATGTGACCGAAGCCTAAGACTAAGCTTTCATTCTGTAAAAGGTCTACTGTACATAATCAACTCTGCCCCCTTTTTTTTGTCCACTTTTTCCCCCTCCTCATTGCACCTGCTCGTGCTGTGCAGTGTGCACGTGACCAGAGGTCATGGCTTCTCCAAGACAGAATAACGATGAATTTGTGATCACACCAGTGACAGAGCCATAACGCATCAGTACCCTTCAACCACGAGCATCTCACTTGCTCCCGTGGAGAAAGCCAAACAGGAAGATGTTAGATCCCTACACCCTGCAACAAGACGGGACTGGTGTACATTGTGTGGGAAGGAAGGCAGAAAATAGCCCCATAAAGGTTGGAGGTAATTTATTGGTCTCTTTAAAAAGGAGGGGGAGGGAGAATGGAGAGATGGTCTCCTTCAATGTTTCATACATGTCTATCATTACGGTGCTGTCTCTCTCCTGTATAGCCCCTGCCCTCTCCCCTCCCCCAAACAAGATTCAAAAGAGTGTCCTGAATGAATCCCCATTAATCTCACCAGGGTCGTGCACTTTGAAGGGAGGGATATAAATACAAATCGGCCTGCTTCAACGATCAACCCTAGCTGTGGTTTAATGTGAGGGTTTCCGAAATGCCCCAAGCCCTGGTTATGAAAGACAATTTTCTTCCTTTTTTGGGGGGGGGGGGGGTTAAAATAGGCATACCCCCATCCTTCTCATTGGTGTGTCACAGCTGCCATTTACGACAAGGGATAATGGATATTATTACTGGCTGGCTGCCTGTATTAAAATGCACACCACTCTCGGGATGCGTAAGCGGTCAGCCCCCAATTGATGTTCCTGATGGTTCTACTACATACAGTGTACGGTGTACAGTGTACACTGGGACTACTGATGAGGGGTGGGAGGGAGAGGGAGGGAGGGAGATGGGGGAGGGAGATGGGGGAGGGAGAGGGAGAGTGAGGGAGGGAGGGAGGGAGGGAGGGAGAGGGAGAGGGAGAGGGGGAGGGAGAGGGGGAGAGGGAGGAAGGGAGGGGAGGGAGGGAGAGGGAGAGGGAGAGGGGGAGGGGGAGGGGAGGGGGAGGGGGGGGGAGGGGGAGAGAGTGGAGGGAGGAAGAGGGGGAGGGAGAGTGAGGAGGGAGGGAGAGGGGGAGGGAGAGTGGGGAGGGAGGGAGGGAGGGAGGGAGGGAGGGAGAGGGAGGGAGGGGTGTCCCCATGCGAAACTGAACTCTCATTTCCATCTGATTCATTTTCCTCCTCATGGCTGCTCGCGATCCTCTTTAAATATCATCAGGGCTCCAGCATCCAGCAAGGAATGCCCAAGGCCGACGCCACTGGCCTCCCCGACACATAATGGCAAGGGGGTCGCCGTTCGTGGGCCAACCACAGCAGCAGACCACAGATGCACGCTTGCTCACACGCACACAAACAGCCGCAATACACGTTCCCCCAATACTACTACCACTAATAATAATAATAATACTGAAGGATGATGATAATAATAATAACCCGAGCCAGAGCCAGTTCGAAGGAAGGAAACAGCATCAGCATAATGTTATGCTTGTACCGGCACCCGCTTGCCTTCCGGCTACGCCAGTCACTTAAGGCTGACCTAATAAAGTATTGATGATGACCCACAAGTGGACAATATATGGCACAACGCCGGGTTGGGGTCTCACTACACTTAGACCATTATCTACTGGGACAGCGCTGGCTGTGGTTTTGACAACGGGCGGAGGGGAGTTCCTCGTGATTGCATCTGGATATTTCCTCAGCCCTAGCCTGCCTGCACCAGATAGTATTTCCCCTGCCTGGATAACGTTACATAACTCCTCTATGCCAGATATTGTTGTGGGCGGTGATGTTGTTTTTTTACCCCAATGCTGGTTGACCCCCAATATGCCATGCAATGTTTGATGTGGTCCATGTACCATACAAGCCTTGCTGTGTGCATGTGTGCTAATCTCCCCCCTTCTTCTCAACCTCTGCTATTCTTACCTTGCCCTGTTATTAAAATTGGGCTCTGCACACCACAGTACGTATCGGTCAATTAGTTCTAGCCTGCTGGACCGCTCGATACCAGTGTAAACCGTATTGTTCACTGTTCATGCCACATTGTTCACATTGTACCGCCAGCCCAATCATTACATTGGCCCGAGTGACGTGTATGTAATTAGGGTGTTATTAATAACAACTAAGCCCTTGGTCTACATCACTGGCTGGCTCCAAATGTACAGTGTACATGTACACTGTACATTCGGAGCCTTGCCGGGCTATTGATCGCAAAATGCTCTCCCTTAACAAATGCCACTTCACCAGATGGTTTGCTGGTTTTAAATATAGTAGTATAATGAAAACTACATGTACTTTGCCAAATAAAAAGAAAAAAGAGGCAAATAAACTAAGAAAGAAATGACTGCCACTCAATGGCATTATCCAAATTTCTTTGGAGCACAGTCTGTTCAAAATGACAATCAAAAACAGCTTGTTATTATGGTATTAGAACAAAACTAAGCCAGAAATTATTGTTATTATTATTTTTTTCAATGAACTGTCACATGGATACCAGTGGAATTCTGTCACATGATTCAAGTTTCAATTTCACTGAACTCATTTTCTTAGTTTCCGTTTGAATGTTGTTGTTTCTTTCGATATTACGATTTGGGTTTGATTGAATGGGACAGGGTGAAAAAAAAAGGGTACTGAAGGGAATGGCCTCCCTCACCTTTTTCTGAATCGTCGGACATTAACGATGAACTACCGGTACTATCTTGTCTGATCTTGTGTCTCCCCACCCGCAGCTGGTCCAACCTCCTCTTGAGGAATCTCTGCTCCCTTGCAAGCTTGTCTTTGTGGAGTTGGTATTTTCTGTCCTCCTTTTCTAAGTTCTGCCAGATGGAACGAATGAAGAGGGAAAAACAAAACAAAAAACAAAAACATTCAGTTTAACTGTTGGTCATTTTTCACGGTACATGTACATCAACTCACAAAATGGACCTACATGTACACGTGTACAAACTACATAGTTACTTCATAAATCGCCGCCCCAAAACAATGTGCAAATCATGGCTATTACGATATTCTTAGTAGAAATCGTACAGATTTAGGCATTCAGTATTGTTTAGCCAAGTCAAGTATAGGTGGAAAAATGGGGTTCTTATCTCACAACATTTCTGAAACACATATCATGTCTTGTCTTTGTAAAAGTCCTCGATGATAAAGAAATACATGTATCTCGGCAAACTGAATCTTATTGAAAGCATTACACTGAAATCATGGCAACACAATCAAACAATTCAAGGAATGGGGTTTGCAAATAATGATATAATAATCACAACATATGATGGAATTCGAGCCCTACTCTAAATTTAGAACTGCATGGGAGGAGAAAAAAAAAAGGTTACTCAGTGACCCCTCCTCATGATCAGTTTGCCTGCCATCATCAGCTGACCAACTGTAAACAATCTAGTCCCTGCATAGCAGGGAGGGTAACTGTAGGGCATGGCAAAATAGTTCACATATTCCCACTGTCTGTCAGGAGGGGACTTGCAGAACTAGCAAAACACATGTAGCTGACTGGCAACGAGAAGGAGGGAGGGGGAAAGGGAGAGGAGGGGGGGGGGGGCACCTCTAGAGGCAGAAATGGGAAAGGCCACTTGCCTATGGCCTTGGCTTTGTTTTGTCAGGACAAGACCTTCATCTGTGAGTTAGGACCATGGCTATTCCATTTCCTTTAATATGGAAGGTCAGCGTGTAATTTCTATCCAGTCAAATTCAGGCCAAGTTGGGACGGGCCATCACGCTTGTGTGCGTTTGTACATGTACAAAGGAGGAAATGGTTTCAGAGGTCATACTGTCCATGGAGCTTTGGGTACAATGAGACGAAAAGCTGTCAGCCCCCCCCCCCCAACAAAAAAAACAAAACAAAAAAACAAAACAAAAAACCCAAAACAACAACCAATAACACAGGGAGGATTGTTTTTTAATGGTTATAAATTATAATACACAGGACGATATGGCTGCCTCCGTTCAGATGGGAAGACTTACAGAAATGAAATCCTTGGCATTCGTTAGTAAACCCAGTGTAGTGTGGCGAGAAGACTCTGTTGTCAGTGGTACAATTTCTTTTAACCTTTCCAGACAGTTCCTCAAGTGTGCTCTCCTGCAAGACAAAATGAAAATGCACTGAGTTCATCAAATGGGCAGAACAATGCTTTGGCATCTAATAATATGACACCATCAATGGATGACAAATCTGCAACAACCTTTGGCAGAACTAGCAGTCATAAAACTTCAGGACACAAACATGGCTGGGGTAGTCAAACAATTTTGAAGGGCTGGGATTTATATGTATCTGTCTTTTCCATTCCTGACTGAGGAGGTTCCAATCCTTAACTTGATATTGCAACAATTGTTTTTCTATTTATTCACTGCACACTTTTGACAACTTAGGATGCAACAGGCAGGAGGCATTGGCCACACCTTTGGGCACCGGTTGTTAATGTCACAACCAATCTCTCGTTCTGTAATCCTTGGGCAATGATAGCCTGGCCCCATGGCCTGTCAGGACTTGTTAGAACATGTATGAGATGGTCAAGATTAGACAAACAGTACACATACATGTACTGTACATAGACCAAACCGTACACGTAGGTAGGCCAAACCGTACAGCACTTATTGTACAGTTCATGTACATGGTACATGTACATGTATTGTACACCATACAGTACGTGCTGTGTCCACAACTTGTCAGGACAGGACTGGTCACACAATGACTGCATAACTGTGTGGGTTAATGCCATCTGATAGGTTATGTACACAATGGTTTGAGTGACAGCATAGCCCTGCAGCTCTATGCCAGTACTCCAGTACTAAGACTCAAACACACACCCTTGGAACTGATAAATTTTGAAACATTTTTTACTCCAAATATCTCATCAGCGCATGAGCCATTCTGCATGGTTTGGTTATTCATTGACAAGAAAACATGCAATAAGGAATTAAGGATCAAGGTTTCCTAAAAATAAACACAAACAATTCAATATTGCCAAACCCAGATAGACATGTCTGAACTGGTCTAATCGGGGTTTCATGTCAAGTGATACCAATTCTGTGGTTTACCACAAACTGGTAATATTGATTTGTTGTGGTTAACTTTGGAGTTTGGATCCTTTTATTGTACACAATGTACAATTGTACAAGGACCTTTTGGGGTCTCACTCCAGAGGTTCCAAGTGATGTACATGTATCTTGCACCACCACAATTGTTTAGAAACAAGGAAATTGCTGAGACAGTGGTGACAAATGCATTTCATGTAACCTACTGATACAAACTGTCCATTCAAAATAGTGGATGAGTTCCATCTACACATGTAGTACATGTGTACACAAAATAAAGCAGAACAAATCGGTCTGAACTTTGGGTGCTGGGATTTGCATTCATATAGCTCATGAAAACTGTTCAGACAAATTCAGCTTGATGTGCATTGGCTGAAATGAAACAATGGTGCAGTTACACACGTGCTGTACAACGTGTACAGTACCGGTACATGTACTGTACATGTACAGTGTACGTGTAGTCGATACATGTACTGTATGCACACCACATGCCTACGGCACAGTGCTTCGTGGCATGATGTATCTATGTACAGTACATATGCACGTTGTCTGATAAGACATTAATGTGTGTTTGCACACATGCGCGCACCCTGACCACACCTTGGCCAGTGCTTTTCAGCTTCAACAGTCTAGGACGACAGCGCGTATTCTGAGCAACAGATCACCGTCCAATCAACCCATGCACTCGCAAGTCCATTGGCTCAGGTAATTTCGAGGCTACCTGGTGAGGACATGTCTCAACATGTTTGGACATGTCTTGCGGCTGAACCGATCATGATGGGAAAAAAAATACATTCTGACTAGCAAGCAGGGTAGAAAAAAAGGTCTGTCATCACATCCTACTCCAAATGAAGCCCCACTATAAACCATCCAAATCATTATTGTTCTTACTTCACACCATATTAATTCAGCTAGTCTCAATTAAACTGAAAGTGCCGATTTACATCTTCTTTAATTTTTGACTCAGCAATAGGCAAGGCCACACGACAGACCGCATATTTCCTGTTTAAAAAACAAACCACCCAACCTTCGGCACTAGGGCAGAGTGGGCAGGGCAGGGTCCACAGGTGGTTTCTTTCTTTCTTCAGTCTTGCCCGCTTTGTGACAAACAAGGCAATATTACAACATGAGGCCAGTCAATATTTCACAATCAGGGAATAGCTGGTTGGGTTCAAATGACTTTGGGGGGGGGGGATAAAACTTGACATGTGTGGCACAAGAGACTGGCCTCTGGGTTTGGTAGTGGTGCTGCCTCACGGCCACTTACTAATACATGTAGCCCCGGCCATTGCATCTAACAAGCCCCAGTTAAAATGCCAGTCAGTCTCATTCCTTCCAATTCAGGGGGCAGGAGAAATGGCATCCCTCTGAGCACTCAAGGTCACAGGACAATGGTCCAGCACACTAATCAATGCGTAGCACGTGAGACACACATGGTTCTGGGTGCTGATGAAACCTCCACAGGGAATCCTGTTGAGCACAGTACCTGTACATGTCCTAAGTGCACGTGTACAACACAATGGAAGAATAGACAATCGCGTCTGGGCTGAACGCTGAACATCTATTCTACACGTGAGTCTGGGACTGGTGAATGAATTCTCAGCCGAGGAGATGCTGAGAATGGGCCCCTGGCAAGGCATGTCCAACATCAGTGTCACCATGCTCCGAGAAGCCTCATGCACATGTGCATTAGGCCTACTATTGATCCAGATTCCGCCCGCAAGTTTGAAACTGATATGAAATCTAACTCCATGTAATCATTAACGTACACACACTTTATTACTTTAACGAGACCTTATTGTTACCTAAATGATATATACATGTTGTATGAGGAGTGCATCCTTGAAATAAACAAATGAACCATTGATGGAAAGATGGATTTCAAGCCATGTTGAGCATATATACGTAGAGTATTCCTTTAAATCAGTTCCCCATTGAGATGAGGCTAATCACCCTTTTTCCCAGTCTGTCTGAACCTCCCCTCTTTCCCCTTAATTGAAAAGTACACTAAAACAGTGGCTTAATGAACTTGGCAGCGGGTGTTCATACTGTACATAATAGAGCTGAACCTGGACAGAGGTGGAATCACTTAAGCCCAGTAATCGTACAGTAGTCTAGGGCAAGGCCGGCCACTTTTAGCCCCTCCCAGCCGATTCACCCCCCTGTGATGTTAACCTTCAGCGGTGAATTAGTACCAAGGCAGTCATTTATTAAGACTGCGGGTATGAACCCTTGGTCCCGAGAAGGTTTGCAATTTGCTTTGTGCAGTACACGTACACGTGGTTTTGCAGTGTAAAACTAGTAAACTACATGTGTACATCCATGCATTAGTGGCTGGCTGCGAGGCCTGCGACCAAGTCACCTGCCGTATCCTCCAAAACATGAGGGGTTTTGTGGGTCTTCACTTTCAGATCCCTGAAATAGACAGTTTGAATCCCCTGATATCCTGTGACGGCAGATGGGCTGGGTCATTACAACTACGTACAATCAATGCCCCTGCCATTTGACATGCCTCCTCACTAAGTGTGACAAATACTGTGCATGTAAGAGCTGAAATACACTTTCTCTCTTTTCACCCCCTCCCCAAATAACGATTTATGATACACGTATGCTATAGGCCTATCTACATGTACTGTACATGTAGTCCCCCACCCCCCCCCCCCTCCCGCGTAGGCCAACAAAAAGAAAAGAAGTTCTGCTTCCGGTTACCCGACCGACCCTATTTCTAGCCTGCGACCCTAATTTTTTATTGGGAAACAATGATGATAAAAATTCAATGTGTACCGGTATTCGTTTCATCAATACCCTTTTAGGCTTGACCACATGCAGATGCCTCCGTATGATTGTACACACACAAAAAATGGCCCCCCCCCAAAAATCCCTACTGTACCTACCTATCGGTATACTATTTTGAAATGCCATGTATTTTTGGCCTTGTACACATGCATGTACAATGTACATGTACATGCATACTGTACATATATGTGCTGTGCTTCTGGCATGACCAAAGGCCCTAGTGCTTACCATGCACTGTGGGTGACTAGCACTGAAACAGAGATTATGACTGGAATCATTTATCCCGAGTCAACAGGTGGGACATCTGATCCCATTGACAGTGACAGGGTCAGCCTTCACCCCAGAGAGGGCCCACTTTGCTCTCAAAGAACATTGAGAGCAGAGTCTAGTTTCCAGTCTTCCTCAGCTTCATTCCCACTTAATGGCCAAGTTCACCTTGGGAGAGATGCACAGCAGCTGTGAGGACCTTCACAGGTACATACACGTGTACATGTAGTGATGTAGGTACAGTATAACGCTACTTGGAAAAGCCTCTGAGAATTACATTGATTCTGCAATTTGGGACTGTATAATGCATGAAAACACCATGTTATTGAGCCCATTGTGGTTTACATGAATATCTCTGATCTCAAATAACCTTTATACTGTATGATGATTTTCTTTTAACTGCATGCATAGTTGTGCACACTTTCACTAATCATCCTCCGAGTAATTTCCCTTCAGATCAGGAGCCAGCATTCAATTTAATCAGTGGAGTGACAAGTAAGGCCGACAGATGCTTCACACCTTTTTGGCACGCATGCCTTTATGAAACATGCTGCAATCAATGCGATCCCGACCAATCTCAAACCTCAGTGTAGGCCAACGCCAACACAAGCAGACAACCAACTGGTGCAACTAGGGATTTCACTAACTGTCCGCTTTTGAGCGATTTAGTGGGATTCCGTGCCTGATTTCATGTGCACTTTCTCGTTTCAGGACAACCATTCGGCTGAAATGGAATCAATACGTGCATTTTGAACTCTGATAATGTCCATGAAGTGCACTCGGCAAATCAGTCCCATAAGCAAGACTCAAAAATGTGTAACCAATGCACCTATTGCTCTCTTTCACAGAACACAGTCAAAAGCGCATAATAATTATATGCAAACAATCCCCCGCATTATCCAACATTTGTCTCTCCTGCCAAATCAGTTCCAGTCCGAATAACACCCAACAGCGGGGGAAACACTGGGATACGGGGATGTTACTTCTGTCCCAGTGATAAGTGCATGACAAACAGATCCCGGATTCTTTCCACATGGGCCAGCACCAGCACTCCCCCACTACATACAGTACAGACTTTTGGGGACCATGTAAACATTCACTGGGCTGGGTCAAAGATCGACCAGATCCAGGGTGTTCACTGGCCCAAACAACAGGCCTTGACAAGGGGCATAATGCTGTTGTTAGGATGCTCCCACTAGCTCTCTTTGGGTAAACAACTCAGCAAGGATGAAAAATAATGGTGGGGGAAAAGAGTCAGAGTGACTGTGTGCACATGTGTACAGGTACATGTATGTGCCCCCCCCCCCCCCCTTCTCTCTCTCTCTCTATCATATTCTCTCTTTGGTGCATGACTTTATTCAGGTTGGGTCCAACCAAACTGTAACATTCAAGGGAAAAAGTTGACAACAACGCAGTCACAGTGGGATTTTCCATTCAGGACAGTTCATGTGATTGCCTTCTGCTTTACAGGGTGTACTGGCAGTACGGTAAACTTTTTGATACACAACTTTTAGGGGACGGGCCAAATATTCTTGAATGAATCTAACATCTGTGGCACTGTGGAAATAGGATTGTTTCAATGGGTGGTATGGAACTTTTCTTCCACTATGCTCTTCGAATGCTAACTTTCCATCTCTGAAGCAGCACATGAAACACATACATGTACAAAGTACATGAAGGCCTTATGTACATATGAATATGTATAGGTTCATGAAGGCCTAATGTGACTTACAGATAGATACCATTCCTTCTAATAATTAAACAAACAAAACAACAACAACAACAACAACCACGAACAACATAAACAAAAACCCAGACACACGGTTAGACAACCCCAAAGACAGGACTGGACAAATGCTTCCACTTTCAAAAGTTAAATAATATCTTAATTTTATGTCTATCGCACCTTTTATCCTTTTCCAAAAGCCCAATAAAGTGTGACAGAGGCCTACTGCTGTGCAGTACATGTATGTAGAGTTGTAGACTACTTGCTGGTACCCTGATCCAAATTTTATTTCTCGCCAGCCTCACTTCCTCGATCTATAGGTTATACAAAAAGGAAAATCTACTGGGCATGCAGGCCCTGGACAAATGGAAATGTTACACAGCAGAACATCTGTTACTGGTTTAAACTTCTGGAGGCCATTTTTTCCGAGAAAATGTAACCTTTCCAATAAACATTAAAGAGCCGTCTATAACTAAGCTCTCAATGATAGCCAATATAAATCCATTCATGTGTGCAGACACCAAGGCTGAAAATCTTATGTTATGCATGCAACACTAGGCGATATATATTGATATGATATCCAGAAAAACTTCTCAACTAGTGGCATCAAAATGCCTTCCCACCACACCACCTACCTAACCTACCCAAGATTGGATTGAAATGGGAAAAGTATTTTCTTCTTTCAGCAGGATTGAGATGGCTCCACTGCCATCAGTCTCAATTTGTCAGTCTCGACCACCAAAAACACATGCCCGCCATGGACAATCAATGCCCCAGCACTTAAAGCCAGCTCTCCCACAAAATCTCACTTTCCCACAGATCTGTGATCGCGAGGGCTTTGCTCATGAATGGGCAGATTGGGCTCAACTGGGCTTACTCCAAACCCTAACCCCCCTCCCCCCACCAGCACCAGCTAACCCCCACAGAAAACAGGGAGCCAAGCCCAGTATCAGTTATCACCGCAGAACCCCTGCACAGGCAGCGGACCAGCACAACAACAAGGCAGTCTAGCATTATTGTTTGCAAATAGGTGCGCTGCAGTGTGACAGAGCTCACCTTAGCTTTTTTTTTGGTCCTCCCACTACAATGCCTTCGGGTCTCCCTCTTGTTCACCTGTGCCACATGACTCTGTAAATCAATAAGGTTCTTTGGCCCACTGCCAAGAGTTGTTCCCAAGCCAGTGATCCTTCCTGCCATGGTTCCAGGCAGGGAGAGTAAAGCGGGCAAGGAGGCAGACAGGGAGGGAGGCAGGCAATAGCAGGCAGGCCTTGGCCACATGGGAATCGGATTAAGTTACACACTGGCTTAGCCTCCTGGAAGATCTGGAAGGCTGGTCCCCTGCACCAGTCCATTGAGTTTATCTTGATAGTTCAGATTTCGCCCTCGCCTTCTCTGTCAGAGAGTGCTGATTAGTGAGAATCCCCCCATTGACTGTCCTAAGCCTCCACAGCTTCTCCTGCAACCAGCCAGGGCATGACTGGATCCAACCAATAGCCTGTTCTGACAAGTGGCCCATTGCCAAAATCAACATAACCAAACTCAAGGGAGGGGGGGGGGTTGGGAAAGAGAACTGATTTGGAATCTGACTGAACTGTAATCAATTTGAATAGAATGGACCCACACCCACACAAGGCCAACAGGGTACTCTAACTGTTGTAAAGAACCAGGCTGTGTTACACAGATTCGAACACAAAAAAAGTGCACTACCTATTCTTTGGATTCACGTAAACAAGTTTGAACATGTGACTCAGTATGGACAAAAATAATAGTCAACAAACTTCCACATAACTCATACGGAAGTTTGGGGGAACTGAAATGTGTACGTGCATGCATACACGTGTACAGTCTGTACACGTGTATGTCACGCACCCCCTAGCAAACATACATAAGTAGGGATTTCAGCAAAATGAATGTGATTACACAATCCAAGTTGGGGATTTTTTCCTTTGGCTGTGCACATCTAAAAAGGGAATGCTGTTTACTCAAATTTATCCTATTTCTGTTAAGATGACGAGGTGTAGGCGTTAACATTCAAGACTCGAGTCTAAAAAGAAAGAGGGATTTTCCAAGCACTTCCAAGTTTCAATTCACGGCCAACCAAAAACATCTTACGACCGAGACATAGTTTTCAATTTCCAAATACAGTAGTAGGCTTACATTGTGAATCCAAATTTAACGACAGGTGACTGAATTCAGATACAGACCTGTGACAAAATATGCCGCCAAATGGAAAGCACTTCAATTGAATGACAATTTTGGGGGTCGTAAAATGCCTATATAAGGCACAATTTTTCCACACTTGCTATAAGTGCATACATGGGTAAAAGGTCAAGTGACAATGAAAAAGATATCAGACGGCGAAACAGAAATTCTGTAAACAATAACTAGTCAAAACTGGCAGATCATCTTACATGTAAAGAAGAATTAGATCATGTACATTAATGCTATGAACAAAAATCAGTTCACACTTTTTTGAATAAACACACCAAGTATGACAATTATAAGACTGAGTGTGCAGACAGACATAATGTACTGCAGAACGGAAAATCAACAAATTCTGCTGTTGAATCAGCAGAAAAATGGGGCAGTGAATTCAGCCCCCAACAAAATGAGAAGGGAAAACATGGTCAGGGCCTGCTGTAGGACAACACTGCACAAACACGCTGGTATATCCACAAGGACGGCCCTTTGACATCACCATTACCAACCCGAATAAGTAATAAGCCTCAATCAATACCATGCATTATTCATGAGCAAAATGGAGGGAAGGACAACAACATACCAACGGTTGCACTGGCTAAGTGAACTGTACACACACAACCCAGCTGTGTGTAGTAGTACTAGTAGTACTGTACATGTACATGTAGTACATCTAGTACTGCAACCTACCCCTGTACTGCTGTAGCCAATATGTGGTAGCCTGGTAGGTTTTTTATTTGTGGTCATGCACAGGATATGAGGTAAACCTGCACACATGACACATGTACACATGCACTTACCTATTCTTTTCAAGTTCATTGTGTGAAGACCGACTGGGTGGATAAAAAAGGGAAGAGATATATTTGATCAGAAGAGCCGCATGTAGGCTGTGTTACACTTACAGGTTATCAATCAGGCTTTTGTCTTTGGTCAATGTGCAAGCAGATTGCTCTTTAAGCAACTGCTCAACATGCCCCTTTGTTTGCAATTAATCTTGTAAATTAAAACCAGACCAAAACAGCTGTTATAAGATACAGTGTGTATTATGCAACAAGCAATATCACTTTCCCCAACTCTTTTTGTTTTCTGTAGCAATGTGTGAAATGGTTTGAATAGACATTTTCTTGTTCAAGGATGAATCATAGCCTCACAGAAAAGATCAAATTTCCAAAAGGAAAATGGTTCATTTCCATTTTGGGTCCTATCACACATTTTTCTAACTAAACCTTCGGCTTTAGTCAAACTACAGGTCTGCCTTTTCTTGACTACAGAAATGTATGTTAATATTTCACAAAACCGTACATAAGAGGTCTCCATGACATAGCGAAAACCCTGAATGAATATGGATTCATCTTAAGCAAAAATTGGAATCCTGTGGCCATGATCACTTTATTTTTGAAGACTAATCTCTTTTCAATTTAGGCTGCCTACAGAGAGTCTTCAATAAAATGTACGTGAAATTAGTAAGTTATCTTTTGTGATTTCAAAAATGGACAACTGTAGGGTTGAAGAATAGTCTATGGGCAAAGTCTTTCGTTAACGATTTTCAGACTAACCCCAAATGAAATCCTCAGATTTCAACCGGATAACAAGCTGTGGGACTGTCCCGTGCACAAACCGCTGGCAGCCGGCAGGTCCGGGTACGCGAGTGGGGCTGTACCTGACCTGCCAGCGTGTTGTGACGTCATCGATTTGCATACGCCAGTTCAGTTTAAAATCAAAGAAAGCCGTCTTTTGGCTCTTCGGACGGGAAGTATCTCTTCTCAATCAACTGAGGGAAAATTTCTCCTGTTTTTTCCAAATGTGAGTAAACTAAATGACCAGCATTGTAATGTTTTATTCTCACTGAATCGAAAGGTGGATACGTGGGACAGTTTCACGGCTGTCTTCGGGGTAAAAGCCGAAGATTTTGATCGGGCTTAGTCGGAAAATTGGTAATGGAAGACTTTGCCTATAAAAATCCTTGGAACCTATACTGACCCCTGACCCCTCAAATAAAAATAAAATTAAAAAAAAGGACTTGTATTGTAAGGTCCAAGTTAAAGGACTACATCATACATTTTTTGTATGTAATCCAACTATTTCTAAATTTTGAAAGAAATGCAGTGCTTTTATATAAATAAATGTATTATCTTTGCAACTGAATCAGAATAATGAATTCAAAATATGAACGCAAGAATAAATCTAACAGTAACGTTAATTTTTTATTGTTAACTCATGGCTTTCTACACTAACTCAACTGACTAAGCTAAAATTTTAAAAAGGATCCAACTCAAGACTACACCAGATTCCCATTGCAAAAGAATCCGTTTACAAAGATTTCAGATAAAGCACAACAAAATCACAAATTATGGGGCATAGTTACCAAGGATCAGCACAAAATTAGTGCTATAACTATTAAAATACGTATAACAAGGTAGATTTTTAGAAATGTGTTTCTCGAGGAGTGGTTGTCATGGACATGATTGATGATAGATTCGGGAGCATTTTATAAACCTACCTGTTCGAATGAAGCCTCTTTACTTTTAGTTTTCTTCTCGAAGATTCGGGGTTGTACGGCATTGTAGATGCATACCCGTGCTCTGTAAAAGAAAAATACCCATCTTTTACAATCGGGTGGGTATTATTTCAACCAAGAACGAGAAGGTATCAAGCTAAAACTAAAAAGTAAGGTTGAAAAAATGGCGCACGTGACATCTGTCAAACGATTTGAAAACCAAAAAATTTCCACTTCACGTCTGGGCAGAAACTGCAGGCAAAAGTGCCATTTGTCCCGACTTACCCCTTTCTCTCCTCTCGAGAAATTCTGCAGCCTGAAGTAGTTGTGTTATGTTCGTCATAGCCACCGCTGCCATGATGGGTGAAGTAAAAAATCCAGGGTTTGGAAGCTAAAAAAGTGGAAGAATTCGTAGTTTGTTCATGTACGTGCCTGCATCAGACGATCGCGATCGCGTTGTGTTTTTTCCACTCGTGTGTGAGAGTGCGCCAGCGCACTGGTCGTGACATGCAGAGGTCAAAATGCAAATAGAATTGTCACGTGCCCGGATCCACGCCGCTGAATGGCGGGCAAGACTAGGTTACGATGGCTATTTTTAGCCAGCCAATCAGCGCTTTGTTGTGCTGAGAGGAATGACATGCGAAGCACACGTGGGTACCGCCACGCCCAGCTGTTAGCACCAAAACATCAACAAACGTGTACAACGTGCTCGCAGTGTAACGGTCGGCCCCGGCGGAACGTGCCGCGGTCGCGCGTAAAAACCCGGCCGAGTTCAGTTCCTCGCACGCGATCTGGACATCGCCCGTAATTGTCAACGTGCATACGTGTCAGCCACGATTTTTTTTTATTTACCCAGACCGCCGGTCCTGTTTCATAATCATGAAACGATATCTTAGCCAGCTGACAAGCCGTATGTTAATTCGACGCGTTTATGCGTGATACGCAAGGTTGTTAGGGTTCATTTTCGTAAAATAATTGAAATGATACAAACACACTGCAGTAGTGCAGGGAGGGTAAGCTTTGGTGATATTCTAATGTACTAAACTATTACTTTGACATTGATTTAAATAAATTTCACGACCCATTGCTGTCAACGCACAACATTGAGGTTCACCATGCAAGCAAAGGTTCTGCACAACACACAAAAAGACGAGTGACATTTCATTTTCATATCATCGAAACACGATTAACCCATTTTGTCCACGAGTGCATTTAAACATCTTCATCGGTGAAATTTGTTTTGTTTTTCTGATGGTGCACGGCACAGTATATTGTAATCCATGTCTCCATCCACAGTGTTCCGACATTATCACCCATCGTCAGCGTGGCATTGAGATAATTACATATTGTCACTATAGAGTACAAGGTGACCCTGTAGGTTATTGCCGGGAATAAATCATAATGTTTTATGACCCCCGTTTCGTGTCCCATGAACAACGCGTTCTGTCAATTCAATGTTCACGGGAGGGGGTAGTAGTGAGTGTTGATCCCTGAAAAAAAAAACAATATCCATGCGAAGGTTTAATGACACTGGATACGCCATTGTTTGAGCCAGGTGTTTAGGCAATTGAATATGGAATAGCACGTGGGAGTCTGAAAAACCAGCACTATCGATTATTGGCCACGAAGCGATATCAATGTCTATATACTTGTGGCTATCAATCTTTCTCTTTTTGTTGGCCATCAATTTTGTTTTCAGAAATTCTCGACGGGACCAGAACAAACCATGCATTATTTTTTGGTTTTGCATTCATCACGATGGGTCATTTACCTATGGACACAGATGTAAATACTTCTAGGCCTATCCAAGCACTCAGATAAAGATCAATTGTCGGTGCACAGAGAGGAAGTTTGCCCTTTATCGGTACAGTGACCGATACCGAAAGCGGGTATAGGCCTAAGCATCTATTTCTAGTCCGTATAATAATAATATGCATACATAGACCTGGCATTGGGCCGGAGTCACGTGCGTTTCCCGAAGGACCCATCCACGGTGCATGCTACCTATATAAAATAGTCGGTCAAATTTAATTTGATATAAAAATGTTTTCTCTGCAATTGGATGAAATCATTCTGTTGCATTACATTTGGCGGCCGGTTTGTGCTTGTTATCCTCAAAATAGGAATCGAAGCAAACATTAATATTCAAAATTGTTCTTATTAAATCTCAAAAGTAAGAGGGCCTGACGTTTCGATCCTAGCAGGACCTGCCTAAAAGGCAGAGAGAAAGGTCCTACTAGGATCGAAACGTCGGGCCCTCTAACTTTTGAGATTTATGTATTGCAGGTCATTTTAGTCAGCGAGCAGGTTGCAACAGTTTTTTTTGTGTGTTTTTACTTTAATTCTTATTAAATTAGATTTAATCCCCTGAAAGACTTGAAGCTCAGACAAAATAATTTTGCATTGACAAATTTACGGGTTGCCTTGTTTTCGTATTTCAATCGGTATAAGCAGCGCATATTGCATATCACGCATTTTGTAGAAAATGATCTGAAATGTAAATTGTTTCAGTTGTGATGTAATGTTGTTTACAGACGTCAAACAAAACTGTCATATGCAGCAATATTACTGATTGCGGGCTGACTTATGGCCCCATATTATGCAATCTCAGATAAAAAAAAAAGGTCCTGGCTTTGAGAAAGGTTCTGCCATGTTCGAGTCACCACGCACTCTGATTTGTTTTAGTTGAAATTCATCATTTAAAAAGAGTGCTTTCATTCTGTAAGGTGACCTTGTACTTAATTCTGTGTCTCCAGATGCTTTCAAAGGATTGTCAATTTGCTCCGATATTTCCCCTTGGACGGACAATAATATATAAAAGACAACAAGCCGACATTCAGTCCCGCGGCCCATTGTTCCACGGGACCTATATAATAATAGGCCATCAGTTGAGGTGACGTGCAAGCAGTTTGTGTAATAACGCGAACGTGACTTGAGTTGAGTCAAGACAAAAACAAGGCGAGTGATCGATAGCGAGGTATAGTTAGCGGCGATGCCAGGCCTTCCAAGCGGATTATCTAGGTGCGTCGATGTGGTCAGGCGTTGTTTGCTAGTTCGGGAGAAACGGCATGTAATAACTTTGGCCGACGTGAAAGACGTAATATTAAGCCGCAGTCCCATTCATGGCTCGTCCAAGGCTTCATACACACGTGCAGCGGCAGGACGGGTATGTCCACCCGTGCACCTTTGGCCAGCGTGACCCATCACATTATGCTAATGCAATGCGAGGGGCACGGGTGACTCAAAGCGACAGGATCGGGATGAAATTAAATTGCCCATGTCCAGCCGAACGAATCCCAACAAGTCATCGTGGCAATGGACATGCACTGGCTCAATAGGCTGAGTGGTAATGCCACTGTCATTAGAAATTAAAGAATATGATTCCGAAAATGAAAAACAAAAATTATACACATAACACACAATATATGTTACTAACTGCTTATTGATTAATAAGTAGGCCTGTATAAGCAAAATGCATGCAAGAAATGCCTGATGTTTCGATCCGAGCAGGTTTTTTTCCTCTCTCTCAAGATCATGCCCTCTAAAATGTTGCACGAATGGAATCAACAGATGAAAAAAAACCCGGGAGAAATCAACACCACATGTCATCTATTTTCATCTGTTTCTAAATAATTACGGCTGCACGCTAAAGGTAAAATGATATATAGGCCTACATGTACTTCTAATAGGCAAAAGTGAAATACAGATTTGTCAGTATAAAACTCAGTCGACAGTAATTTGCAGGAATGGTGAAAATTGCCTGTTATAGTGTAGGCCTACTAATGTTCAGACAAATCTACAAAAATGTTCAGAAAGGGGCATTGTAGGGACAGTTCCTGCTGGGATCGAAAATGTCAGGACATTATATAGGCCATACTTCTTCGAGATTCAATTATTCAAAAATTCAGAGATATCATCGACAATCAGATCTCTTTTTTTTTTGCAAAAATGGGAAGGGCCTTGAACGTTTCGATCCTGCAGCCCGCGTGCTCATGGTGCCCTTGAGAAAAGTCCTGCTAGGATCGGAACCTCAAGCCCTCGACATTTTCTGAGGTTTGTATTTTGGTAATTTTGGTCAGTAAGAACTTTGTCTTTTTTAGGGGATGGGGTAATAATTCCAAATCTAGCTCTCTTAAAAGCTGAAACTGGATGTGATCTTCTCCAGCTTTATTCAGATTTGCAATTTTGGACATAAATTTAGCAACCAGCTAGGATTATCTTTTGCATTGCTCTTAATAGTTGAGTTTCAAAGGTGTTATGGGGGGGGGGAAGAACCGCCAAAACACACTGAATTCATTCACAAACTTAACGGCACTGCCCAACCGAAAAAAACAAACAAACATCTTTTGACCGGATTTCTGAGGCGTCATGATTATTTAGTACAGCGTTATACGAGCAGGGTGCACGCACTTTGCGCATGTGCAATAACTATGGAAAATAATGTGTCAAAGGTCGCCAACGACCAACAATGTGGTCGCCATTGGGAACGCGTCCGTACGGGTGTTTTTTTAATGACAGTCATAATCCACCCACCCCTCCCCCAGCCACGCACACACATTACACGCAGTAGACCCCATCATTCACAACGGGCAGGCAGCTGGGTTTCAGATGTTGTATAACTCATACGGTGCATTCATATTGATTGATATCATCTTGCCAATAACTGGATGACGTTATGTTTGCTTAGCGTCCCGGCGTTGCCTGTATGTTGTTCACGCACTGCTTTGGCAAAACAATAACCCCACCCAAAACAAACAAGACATAACCAACCGGTTCGCTATATCACAGCTTCATCTTACTGACGGGGGATTTTTTTTTTTAACGATTACACCTCATAAATTAAGAGGGCCTCACGTTTCGACCCTCGTACGACCTTTCCTTTTGAGACAGATTTGCATATCGGTCATTTACTTTTTTTTATATAGGTAGGCAGTTTACAACTCTTGTGTATACTGACTATACTCTAATTCATTGAAGTAATAAAACTTGGACTCGACCGGGATTTGAACTATGGTTTAACGTCAAAAAACAAGACACAAGCTCTTGCCCATTCCAATTCCAATCTCCTTCGGTATACCATGGAGGTCCATGGGTATACATTGATGGGCCTGAATTCTTTCCCTCGAGAGTATCCCAGCATGCACCGATTGACAACCTTCCAAGTTCCAGACAAACGGCAGCGGGCATGCAGTTTCAGTCATTCTTCCAATCCGTCCCTGAAGATGTTTTGAATGTTGTCTCCTTTTCATTCCCAGTCACGTTCTCGTAAGTCTCATTTTGTTGACTACCTTCCCCCAAGAGAAGAATGTCCCCACCATGGTCCCGCCAAGAGACAATGATGGACAGTCCGCGGCCGTGCCGTGGGAGCTGGATTGTCCGGTGCGGACAGTGGAAGTCCTTGGCGACTCCTACACTCCTATGGAGCATCTTCGGTGCCTCATCGCAAGCCCCCCTCCCCTTGCCTGGCGTGACCTCAACTAACAAACAAAAAGAGGTGCCCGCGACGAGCAGCGACCATGTCCTCGCTCTCATGGTCCCGGGCTGGGCTGGGCATGCATGGGGTCCCCGGGCTTGGCATGCATGGCATATGCGTGGCGAAAATACTATAGTGACAGAAAGAACGCCCCAAAAAACACACCACCCAACCAAACAGACGCAATGCAAGGCGTTTTAAGTGAACCAATAATTGCATTGGAGATAATTTCATATCATACTCAAATGAGTCATATCACACTTCAAACAAATTCCCACTCGGTTTTTCCTCGGTTTGGATCTTTTTTGTTTCCAAATCACACATAGAAGTCGCATTGGAAATCCTATAAAAGGGTCGAAGGAAGAATATAGGCCTATTTTCTGCTGAGAAGATTCCCACATTTTCTGCAGATCGATCAAAGTGCGTGGTCCCCTATACACAACATTGGTAAAGGTCACAGGATTGCCACAGTTTGTGTGTTAAACCATTAAACATGCCATAAAAGAAATCTTGCGAAGGTTTTTAGCTCAAATGGTAATCTGAGAAAGAAGAAAAAGGAAAAAAACACGTCACGGTTTTCGCACCGTCCTGTAGTTTATTACTCGCGAGTAATAAACTATTCTTCGATGTCTGAGTGAAGATTTCTCGAAAAGTACAACATCCAATCAGACCCTAAGAGTTCAACATGCGGATTCTATCATGACCATCTACAAACTGTGTAAAATTAGAAGGCAATCCATGGACATCGAAGTTTTCCAATCTTCCCATTGTTGCATTGGGCCTTTAAAGTCAACCGTGATGACCGGATCCACGATGAAGGGCATTGAACATCATCTGTGTCATTCGATTGACTTCAATCCCGTGTACAGCGCGTGCACCAGCGCGACAAACCACCGCCAAGGTCACGGCTGAAATGGCCATTGATAATATTTTGATGGGGCTTGGGATTCTGTTGTCACAAAGTGTATACACAGTTGGTCCTCACTGGCGAGTTGGTTGAATCCATGCACAGACCGCCCCCCCTCCCCGCACGAACGTTATTAAAAACCCGCATCATTTGGGTCCACACTCCAGCACAGTATATGCCCGGACGAATATTGCGCAGGCGGGTGACACGTGTGTAGCTATAGCTCTATCTCCGGGGACTAGGCCTATGCCCTTACTGTAGGCCTATGCCCTATATAGTTCGGCCCTGTGTAACGACCACTGCCTGGGCGAGGTTATATCGTTTCTATCAAGCGACCGTAATTCGCCTAATAACAACCGCACAGCAGGGGCTCCGTCCCGCAATAGACTCATCGAAATATTGAAGCGTCACCAACCAAAAACAATCACCTTATTAAAGAAAAATAAACCCTGCATAAAACATCATTGGACCAAGGACATGCACTAATTTCAAGTGTAAAAATCCAGCAAACCAATGCATACATATACATTTCTATCCCTTGCTTATACACCCTTTTTGGAGTGAGAAAAAAACCTAAGATTTAGCGGGGCTGATGTTTCAATTATAGCAGGACTTTTCTCACAGGCTGCTGTGGGAAGGCCCTGCTATAGTATAGGATAGTGCGCATAACTTAATACCGATGTTATTGTTTGCTTTCTACTTTCATTAACATCGTGATGGAACCCGTAAATGTTGTACAATAAGTAACTACATTTTGTTTCTAAACAATACGTGTGTACAAACTGTACATGCAATAAGAAACGCCCGTCGTCGACAATAATTATAGGGCCTAGGGCCTATTGTCGTTAGACTATCTTCTGTGCCGGTGACTGTTGATTTCTTTTAAAACAAATCACCAGTCGTTGCGAAATACTGAAATGGTGTCCGAGATCTGGGCCACGAGTAACGAACTTTACTGCCGAAGGATTGATTGTGAGTTTCATACAATGCTCCGGAGGACCTGACGTTTCGATCCTAGCAGAACCTTTCTCCAAGGCCAAGCCCTTCTGCCTTTGAAGGACATCTTGCGAGGATCGATATAGGCCTACGTCAGGCTATACCTCTTCCTCGTTCAAAATTTGAATCCCTTAATTCAGGTCAGTCGAAGCAATAGTGTACTATAATGTACAGTATATTTTTATATACAATGCAATACTTTAGTTCCATGTACATATTATACGAAATCTTGGCTGCAATAATAATGACAATGCAAATTATAACAACAGACATATTCTGCCCTGCGATTACATCCTCATCGAAACAGAAAAGTAACCCTTTTACCAGATACCCCTTTTCACACGTGCATGTAATGAAAGGCAGAGATTTCTGTGGCACCCCCTCCCCTGAGATCTACCGTGCTTCTCCGGGCCCGTGCATAAAGCACGTGGATGATTAATTTGCTTGCGTGATATCCTGGCACGGCCTGTTCGTTACCTTTTCAACGGGGCCGTTCCCATGCAGTAAGCGTTCGTACTTCGTAGGTACAAATGTTTGCACAGGCAGTGTCAGTATACAAACCGGATCAAAGCCAATAAAAAAAACCTTTCATTGGTACGTTACATTTTCTTCCCTTTCAGCGTGAGCCTATTCACATTTATTTTTAAACTAGGCCTATATAACACGCCTTAGAAACCTAGGCATTATGCATAGGCGTTTATAGTTGCAACAGTCCTATGTGGTTACAATTTCAATAATTATATAGGACGAAATCTCGCTGAATTTTGTCAGTGATAATTTATACCACATCTTCCTGCAGTCACGAAAAATTAGCAATCTAATGCGCTGTTTTAGAATTTTTCGAGGCAGGGCATACGGCAGGATATACCCACCAAAAGAAAGAGCAAACGTAAAAACCCCCACACACACAAACGTTCAACTGTAAACAAATTCTTAAATCATTCAGACATAACTGTAAACCTCTCTGTGAAAAGAATGACCCGAAATTTACAAATGGGAAAGGTTGGAGGGGCGACGTTTTGATCCTATTAACGGGACCTCGCTCAAAGGCACGATTATAATTTTTTGGTACATGTATAGGTTAGATCATAGGTTAGGTTGATTGTGGTCGACATAAGTCAGTTTGTTGAATAGTGGCCTTTCACGCAAATCCTGATCAACACTTTTTTTCTTCTCACTATGACCCCCTCCCCCCTGAATAATAGCCTACAAAAAAGGCGGAAACGCGGAAATCGCGAGGCCGAGGATGTGGTGACCGTCTACGTGCGATCGCGATCGCGACCGCCGTGAATGGACGCGCTGCATGGGTCCGCTACGTTTTCATCCTGGTTTGGCTAAGGTCGGACGGCAACCGCAATAATATGACACGGTTTCGAATCTTCGCCAACATTGGGGATGTGTTTTGTGTCATGTGGGCTACTGTAATCACCCACGCGCGCGCACCTCCCAAGATATTACAGCCTAGATCCGGCGTAACCTTTACTAGCGGCCAAATTCAACGTCAGTGGCCCGCCCAATTATAATTGTGGCAAATCCGTATCCCCCAACGCCGGGTATCTGGTACAAGAAGACACGAAAACAACGAGGCAATTAAAAGGTCGTAACGATACAATGATAATTATTTAGAATTCGTCATCTAGTGAAATAGCAGCGACATCATGATTATAAGGATCGAGGTTGTGAGCTAATGGTAATACAATGAGACAACGTTCAATGGGGATTTTGTTTTTCTTTTTCTGTCGACTCCGTCTAAAAGAAAATAACCCGGTTGGTTTTCCAATACTCTTACAATTATTTTGCCCATCGATAATAATACAGCCGCGGTATAATTATACACCACGGAGTACCACCAACAGCTTGTTGCTTCGTCGGTAGTGTCAAATGACAGCGAACTGCACGATAACCGCGTCATCTACGTCTTTAACGAAGCAGCATTCCAACGCAGCCCCCCACTCTTCCATCAGAAAAATAATTTCATACTGACCAGCATATTTTACGATGTGCACGAATATTTTACGCGTGCCAATCAAGTAAAAAACACACCACACACATGTGATGCACCATGTGGACCCGCGCGCATCCCGCGAGGCCACAGATACTCGTGTGACACGTTCCGAAGCCACCTGACAAGCCTCGACCCGATCCGGCCCCTCCCCCTCAACCCACCCCCCCCCGTCGACAATTATGCAAATCAGGCCGCTATGCGTCACCGCCAGCTATTCCAAGTGCCCGGATGACAACGTAAACATTGGCAGCGGTCCAGGAACGATTCGGTTTCTCGATCTACTCAGCTCACTGGCCGAGTGCTGCGCACGCACTGCCCTGACAGCTGCCCTTAAAGACAAAGTCCCGTGGATCATGGAATGCCGTACTGCAGGGGCGCATATTCCCCCAGTCTCGCGCAGTTTTTACTTCGTTCTAGCCGAAACGAATATGGCTGCTCCTTGAGAAGTTTGACTTGACGCACATGTATATAGATCGTCATTCATCAGGGTGACATCACTGACTTCACGAGCAGTTAACACGTAAAACCAAGCGCCATTATTGTGCACACACTGTTCTTTGGGGTTTTCTTTCTGGGGGGTGGAAGTTCCTTTAAAATCGGGTTCAACCTGCCGTCCTGATTACGGTGACCATGTGGCATTTCCCAGAACGGCTAGCCGGCGCTCTGACGTCAAGGGATGCGGCGCTGATGCGATCCGCGGAAGCCAGCCCGGTGTTTCTTTCTCTTCGGTTTCTGGTTTTTTTTCTTCCGCTGATGTACATTTTATTCTTGATATGGAACGCGGACGTCAGCGTACAATAATTGAAACTAAGGCCTCGGTCACCGGGTACGGGTCGATCGGCAGAGCACCGTGTACCAGCGCAGCAGCCTCGTTACACTGGTTGCTGTCATGGCGAGCGTGCCGTGCATGTCAAACTGCACCGAAGAAACCGAATCATCTCTGCGAATTCCGCTCCCCACCCCTACCCCTCGACACGGGGTTCGTTGCTCCGTATAGCGATAGCCATTCCCATCCCGTGTTAGTAAACTGTGCATAGTGCACACGAGGGGTCAACGAATTGCACTGCATTTAATATTATCATTTTCTTTTTCAAGAAAACGGTTTGCGCGCACCGGCCCCCAGTAATCGAATCACCGGTGGCACCGCGTTCAGATTACACGCAGTTTTGTGCGAGTTTTTCATGTCGAACCATAATCGCTTGGGGGAAAAAACCAACCCACTAACGTCGGCAAAACACCTTTTCGTCAACGCTTAAGTGTCCTTTGCTTGTCATATTCAAGGTTTGTACACCTTTCTGGTTCAATATTAATAGAACAGTCAATATTATTACCATAATATGACTGATGGTAAGCTGATATCGTATGGTCGGGCACGTGCAAATTAAAATCGCTAAGACGGACAGTAACACAAAGTTCGATACGATTATACTCAAGGCTCTTTTTAGAGCAAAAATTCACCCCAGAAATAATCCACACGATGTCTCTGGAAACCCCTTAAATTGCCACGCCAAATTGGCAGCCTTCTAATCTCTTCCAAATCCCAACAAGGTTCCTCCTTTTCACGCACAAAATAATGTGTCCTGTCGAAAAAACAACAACATCGTTTTTCCTTCACTGCGGGACTCTCACTGACGACATCCTCTCATCAATCAGAAAAAAAAGTCGGTCACTTCCGAGGAAAACGTCGCCAACGTATCCCTTTCGAATCCCCGCCGGTCAAAGGCGCCTTCAGTCAGAGATGAAACCGAATGCCACAGTATCCGAAACAAACATTGCGGCTTAAAACGGGCGAACTGAGAGACCACGTTAACTCGCTTCGGTTCAAAATCCGGGAACGAAGTGATGATGAACACTCGGCGTAACGGACGGACACATCGCTACTGGGGTGCCAGTGATTGTACGGTCCACACATACTGTACTGTATACCGTTATACGTACACGATGTTCATGTACATGTACTTAATACATGTACGTGCGTGCAAGTACGCGTACATGTAAATGTACATAATACATGTACATGTATGTACATGTACATAATACATAATACATATAGTGATAAACATGTATACTGTAGAAACATGTATACCGTAGAAACATGTATACTGTAGAAACATGTATACTGTACATGTACTGTACATGTTCTGTACATGTACAGTACACTGTACAAAACATGTACATGAACACTGTACATGTTCATGTACACTGTACATGTACACGTACATTGTACATGTACATGTACATGTATGTACACGTACATAGATACTAGATGTATATATGTACATGTACATAACAGCCTTGCTTGCCGTGCGTGCTGCCATGTACTGTATACAGTACATGTACTTTACATGTACACATAGAATACAGCCTTGCTTGCCGTGCATGCTGCAGTAACGGTCTGTGTAAAGAGCGCCACCACATAATAGATTCAATCACGTCCAAATATTTTTTCCGAAACATGCACAACCGCAAGGTTTGTGGGTTGTTTAGAAATAGAATACTGATGTTGCGTAGGATTATTGAATGATATTCAAGTAATCAAATATATTTAATCAGACATGTTTTACAATTAAATGACAATATAAATCTAATAAAAAATATAGGTTCCTGTAATATAAATCATATATTGAGGTTATTTACATGCAAGCATCGCTTAATTATACTGATTTTGGCGAAGGCACTATATCATTATCAAATCTCTTAAATTCAGATGTATAGATTTTTTTTAACTTTCATTAATTGTGTTTTCTTTGGTTGAATGAGTGGAATTTAATATTTTGTTCAGCATTATTTGTTCATACATGTACATGTACAAGACAGTACAGTGTGTACATGTATGTAGTAACTTGCAGGAGTTGTGAGAACTGTTCATGAACAAAGTTGATCTAAAGCCTTCACTTAAGGGCTGGATAGTTGTGGTGATCGGAGCCAAGTTTGGTTTCCTTAGTGTCAAAGGGTCTCTGCAATAAAGATCCCAGTCAAGCACATTTTCTGCTTTCATTTTGGGGTCTGAAGTGTACAGACATTATTGGCAAGCTTCTTTTTTTCTTAAGGTGATATACAAAAATGTTGCAAACTGCTTACTGACTAAAATTACCAAAATGTAAAAGGTCTGCCTTTGAGAAAGGTCCTGCTAGGATTGAAACGTCAGGCCCACTAAATTTTAAGATTTTCTTTTTTTCTTAGCGGAGTCAGAAATTGATCATCTTTTATACCTTTAAAAATATCCTTATAAAAATGAGGGCATTATTGTAAGATCATGCCAGGAACCCACAGTTTAAAACATAAGAAAAACATTAACTTTCAAACTGCAAATCAATCCCTCTGGACTAGGTTCAAAGAAAACTCCTTCACTAAATGATTATGACGCATACGTTTTGGCAGTAAATCATCAGGTTTAGGGATAGGTCTGAAGGACGTTTGTGCACAATCAATTGGGTTTCTGTTGCATGATCCTGTGATGATATCAACAAATTGCTCAGGACTATCGAAAGTCTCATCAGCATACCAACTGAAAACTTGCAAATACATGTACACCTCCAGTGTGAAAAACAGTTTGATGGTTAGCAACGTTGCAAAACAGTTAGAGCATGGATTCAAGTGATAAACTGTCTATTGCAGAGACCCTTTAGGCCTTTAAGGCTACATACTCAAGTACAAATCCATGGGCAGCCTTTATTAAAGGAAAACGTCAGGCCATGATAGTGTTCAGGCTTGGATGGGAAGGAGTGAAGGATGTCGGATGAGGAAATGTGTGTGGTGTGGTGTGGTCAGGGTGTGGTGCCACACTGTAAAAACACTGGACGATCAAAAATAAATGAATAAGGGAAACATATAACAAGGAAACAAACAAGGAAAAACAGACAGGGAACATTTTAAATAATTTTAAATCACAAGTTAGGAGGGCCTGACATTTCTCAAAGGCTGATATGCCTGATGTTTCGATCCTAGCAGGACCTTTCTCAAAGGCTGAATTGCATGATGTTTCGATCCTAGCAGGACCTTTCTCAAAGGCAGAATCGCCTGACGTTTCGATCCTAGCAGGACCTTTCTCAAAGGCAGAATAGCCTGACGTTTCGATCCTAGCAGGACCTTTCTCAAAGGCAGAATTGCATGATGTTTTGATCCTAGCAGGATCTTTCTCAAAGGCAGAATTGCCGGACGTTTTGATCCTGGCAGGACCTTTTTCAAAGGCAGAACAAATTGTCGGACAAAATCGTTTTGGTAAAAAAATGAGTTTTGGTACATTGTGCATGTGCAGGTTCCATGGGTTGTACTGATTGGATATATATATGGAATGAGTCTAAAGCACTGTATTTTGTGCATGTACATGTACATTGTGTGTGTGTACATGTACATGTATGTGTAGAAACATACAGCAATATGCAAGGATACATCCTCAACAGCCCTTTGCATGTGCTGAGGTGCTATTGTATTTGTGTACATCTTTTCAAGCATGATTTTGACCTCCCTGAGGTGGCAAGTTTTGGAGACAAGCACCCAAGGTGGAAAATGAGAATGGAAGGTTTTCATGGTGAGGATAGCAGAAGGGGTACGTTTGCGGTGACACCGTGCACAATATCTCTTTTGTGAGTATGTGTGGTTCTGAAAAGAACCAGAGGAACTCAACGTTTCGAACAGTATACCGGTACTCTGTTTGTCGTCATGAGACTTAGTTTCGAACAGTATACTTAGAAACACACATACTCACACAAGAGAAATTTTGCACAGTGTCACCGCAAAGCTACTCCCTCTACCCGAGATGGCCCATCAAAAGTGTAAAGCGGGCTGCCTCACAGTTGAGTATGCAGGGCAAAACCCTTGAACGGTGGTTTGATAATTGCCCCCCCCCAAAAAAAGTTTCAATTTTTTCGGTTATGGCTCGGGCCAGACCTGCTTGGGACCCTCCCAGTGGCTGATGCCGTAGGTCAGCCCTTGGTCCCGCTCCCTCTTGTAGCCCAGGCAGTGGGATACGTAGCGCACGCCCTCCACCACCCGATCCCGGTTCCGGTGCTGGTGGCCGAAGACGTGCACCCGGGAGCCCAGCGCCCGCAGCTGGCCCTCCAGGGTCCGGCAGCCGGCGTAGCGGGTGAAGTTGAAGCCGGCCATGGCGCCCTGGCGGTGGGGCGTGGCCGAGGGCAGGCCCAGCTTGCGCCGCTCTTGGCCGACGGCCGCCTCGTCCTCCGGCCCCGCCCGGATCAGGTCGACGCGGGGCAGGAAGTGGCTGAAGGAGACCACGGGCGCGTCGTACGCCGGGCGGACGCGGTCGCCGTTGAGCCGGCCGAAGTGGCGGGACCGGCTCCCCATCCCCGCGGGCCAGCGGCACATGTGGTTGTCCATCCAGAGGGCGTTGACCGACGGGTCCTCCGACGCCCCGGGGCCCAGCACATACAGCGAGTCCTCCACGTCCTCCTCAGGCGTGGCGTACCAGGAGAAGAGGGGCACGATCCAGGCGTGGCCCCCGCCGGACACGCCCACCTTCCGGGGTCCCGTGTGCACGCCCGCCGACTGGCACAGCTCCAGGATGCTGTGGAACTTGTCCACGGACGTTTGCCCACCCGACTTGTCCCTGACCCAGAGCTCGTGGTTGCCTGGTCCCCCAGGAAAAAAGAAAGAAGAGAAAATGGGAGGAGACCTGTTTCAGTGGGGTCACTCAGCACTCACAATTGTGTAACAGTCCCTCCCACCAGGAACCCGCCAATCATGGCCATTCTGGCTGTGTCTCGATCGTCTGCGTCTGGAGTCAGCCGGTGCAAAGCACTAACGGCCAAATGGGGTTTCAACAATGAAGGTCAATCAGTATGTGAATGTGGGAAGGAGACCATGAGTCATCTTCTGGAATGCCCACTTCTGCCCAATCCCTCTACCCAACTCCCAAGCTGACCACGTACTCAACTCGAAAATGTCAGGCCCTTTGAGATTAGTCCATTTTGGGTCACCTTGGTCATTGGTTTCTATAGGTAACACAACTACTCACCTGGAACAAAGAAGACCTCTTTGAACTTGGACTTGAGTGAGTCCAGGGTGGATCTCAGGAGATCCATGGAGTCTGTGACGTCACCGGCCAGCAAGAGCACATCCTCGGTGTATATCTGATCGTCCAGGTCCTGCACCCACTTCCTGTTGACCTCATGGTCCACGTGGATGTCGGATATGGCGAAGATCCGGGACATTCTGCAGACGTCAGATGGGCCACTCTTCTGGAATCATTTGAGTGAGTTCAGTTAGAGGTATTTTATCTTTACGGTTCCTTTGTGGTCCAGTGGAGGCATTTGGGTAATAATCAGGGGTCCAACTTGTGACATTTTAGTGTCCCCACTTACGTAAATAAACATTAAGCTGTCCTGCATATATAACAGCGTAATGAACCACTTTGTCGATTGAAAAGTATGTTATAACAGAACAGTATAATACATGTACAGTGGAATGTCGCTATAACGCATGCCCATATACCGAACATTAGGCTATAATGAAAACACAAGCCCTTTGGCTCGCGAGTTTTGGGTACAAAACATGTGGTCGCAACTGCTATAATGAACGACCGCTATGTATACCGAACAATTTTCATGGATCCCAGGATGTTCGTTAAAGTGACGTTCCACTGTATACTGTTTAATCGACAGAATGTTTCATTAAGTTGCAGGTCACCACAGGGCAATGACAGAGCGTTCAAATATGCGAAGGAAAAGATGCAAAAATTTAATCTGAGTATGTCCATCTTGATTGGACATTTGATGACTCAAATGCAATGCCTTCTGCGTACATATCCGTGCGAATTGAACGCTGACTGCCAAAAAGCACGTGACTGAAAAACCTCTATTAAATTTTAGAGGATACTCAGGATACATGAATAGATACATGCGTTTTTAAACATGATGTAAACCAGACAATTGGCCAATCAGACTAAGGGACCGGCAGAATAGCATGGGATCGGAGTACCATGGCATGGGATCTGAGTACACACTGAAGTAGGGTTCACTTCCTAAGCACATGGAGGAAGCTTGAATTTAATTTAATCTGAATGCTATAGATGGTGTTTTGGCCGTTCTGATGATTGTTTGGAGTTGTGGCGGGATGTGTCATGCATCGCAAGTTATAATACAACCAACCAGGTGTCGATTGGTGGACAACTTTTGAGGAAAAAGATTTTAGTTTCTAAGGCAGGTTATAATATTCAACCAGTAACAGCATTCTTCCCGCCAACGCTATTCTGCCGATCCCTTAACTGATTGGCCAGCTGTCAAATTTTACATCATGCTTAAAAATGCATTATAATATTCATAATCATGTATCCTCTACCGGTATATAGAGGTTTTTCAGTCACATGCCTTTTGCTGGTCAACGTTCAATTCACACGGATGAACGCACAACGCGTGGCCAATTCGAGTCATTAAATGTCCAATTAAGATTGACATACTGAGATCATGCTCAGATTCAATTTTTGCATCCTCTTTCGTATTTTACTTGAACGCTCTGTCATCGCCCTGTGGTGACCCGCAACTAAATCAATGATTACAGGATAGTCCTGTGCCCCAGTTCCCTCGGACTTATCTTCACTCCTCCAGGCTCTAGCCCTAGGTTTTCCCTAGGATCTGTAACCATTGCCCAGATCCTCGGTCCCCTCTGATACTGTGGTAGTGATACTGGCAAGCACAGGATTGAGAAGTTGGGCTGAAAAGTGAAACACACCAGCACTCCTTCCTCCATGGTTTGGGAAAGATCAAGATTTTTAGTTTAATCCCCTCAGGCCCTCACTACTAAAATCTTGAAAAACAGACAATAGGCCACCTTTGTATTATTGACTACCACAGTACAGTACTACTAATACTAATCTTATTGACTACCACAGTACAGTATTATTGACTACCACAGTACAGTACTACTAATACTAATACCGGGGGTAGTAAAATTACTCAAGTAAGTCCAAGTAACTTTTTGCAATAAAAAAGGGGTGACTTCTCGGCTCCAAGTTACTTGTACTATTACTACTACAGTACAAGGTTTGCGCTCGACACTACTAGTACTACTACTAGTACTTTGTTAATTGTGGTAGTACTACTACTAGTACTAGTATTACATGTACTTAGTAAGGGTTAGTAATAGTACCTAGTAAATATATTTAGTATTGTTACATGTATGAAGACAAAAGCCATTGTCTAGTACGACCAAAAATCATTGAAATTGGACAAGTGCTTTTTTCCAAAACTTGTGATGCATTTGTTTGGATTGCGTGGTCCGAGCGTGGTCCGAGTAATCCGGAGTCCGGACCAGTCACCTTACACAGTTACACTTACAGTTACACAATCGCCCTTGCTTAAAAACATTTCGAGGGGTCGGGCGTTTAAGTAGGCCGAGGAATTTGAACCTTTACAATCGCCTTTGCAATTTCTTTTGAGGGAGTCGGGCAATAGAAGGGTCCAAATTTTTCAGCAGGGAAACATGAGCAAGTAACGATGTGTTCGACTCCATGACTACCCCTGAAACAGGTCAACTCACACGCCAGCCAACTCGTACGCAGCTTGGACAACTCGTACACCAGCCGACTCATACGCGAGACAACTTGTACGTCGACAAACTCATACACATGTACGTCGACCTAGTCGTACGCCGACCTACTTTAACACCAACCAACTCGTACACGCATTCTTCATTCTTCATTCGAAAAAAGGTGAAATAACTTTTGGAAACGTAAATTCTCAACAGCACAGAATAAAAACAAAAATCTGAAAGGTTTTCGGGAATAAATGAAAAATAAGTAACTTAAAAATGTAAACAAATTTCACCAAGCATACAACTTAGTCAGCGTACGAGTTGGTTGGCGTACGAATCAGTCGGCGTACGAGTTGTCTCTTGTACGAGTCAGCTTGCGAAGCCTTGCGTACGTGTCGGCTTGCGTACCAGTTGACCTACGTACAAGTTGGTCGCGTATGATGAGTTGGCTCGCGTACGAGTTGACCTGTATTCACCAGCCCCGACCGAAATCCCCAGATTTTACCCTGAATACACCCGTGAAACCATCCAAAGCAGCCATCTTTGGATTAAGTGAGAATCAAGTTAATTAATCAACAATTTCAATACCCATCGAGTTAGTCCGAGTAACTTGGACCATCCTCCAAGTTTTAAAATTTTAAAATTTTAAAAATTCGATAAAAAAGGGTGACTTGTCTGGTCCAAGTTACTCGGACTAAATCGACCCGTGGACAAATGTGCACCCAGACTCGAGAAATTCTGGTGGCAAGTCAAGGCCCAGTTTCACAGGGGACCGAGGATTAAGGCCCAAAATATCACTTTTAATTGCTGAACTTACCCGTCGAATTAAACTCTTCCAGAGCATCGAACGTGACACTCAGTTTTGTTTTGGATGGTTCAGTCGCAAAGACCAGACTGAAGCTGGCCCTAAATTTGGGCCAGAATTTCGGCTGGCCTGCGCGTAAAGCACTACGGTGTCCCATGATTGACAAACAATATTTGAATTGCGTTTTTGGTAGTTTAAAAATAAAAATAAGAGAGAGATTGTATTGCAACGTTGTGAAAATAAAACGCAATTCAAATATTGTTTGTCAATCATGGGACACCGTAGTGCTTTACGCGCGGGCCCGCGGGCCAGCCGAAATTCTGGCCCAAATTTAGGGCCAGCTTCAGTCTGGTTGTCGCAATGTGAGTTCACGTTGTTTTCAGGGGAATCACCTGAACGATAGAGGGCTCACTTCACATCGGCACATTATTATTATTATGGCGACACTTCAAAATGCACGTGCCTTTTGTTTTCAAAAGACAAAAGTACTTCTCAAATAATTATATTCAGAATGCGGACTTCCAACACCCGTATCCACCAGGCACGGTAAGCTTAAATGAATATGGATGTCTTTTGACTGACGTTAGGATGTTTTTTTGTTGTATCTAAGTGAATTTAAAGTACCGAAAGTAGTACTAGTAGTAGTACTACTACTAGTAGTACAGTAGTACTACTACTACTACTACTAGTACTAGTAGTAGTACTAGTACTAGTAGTAGTACTAGTAGTACTACTACTACTACTAGTACAAGTACTAGTACTAATAAGTAATACTAATAGTAATATACTTAGTAGTACTAACTTAGTAGTAGTAGTACTAGTAGTAGTAGTAGTACTAGTAGTACTAGTACTACTACTGTACTGGTACTACTACTGTACTAGTACTTAGTAGTAGTACATGTACTAGTACTAGTACTAGTACATCACTACATCAGTAGCACTCAGTACATGTAGTAGGCCTGTACTTATTTTAGTCCACTGTACTACTACTACTAGTACTAGTACTAGTTGTACTGCAGTGAGGTGTACTGTACAGTACTTCACTACATGTGTACATGTACATAACATACATGTTCTAGTACAGTGTGTATGATGTAGTACATGTAGTAGTAGTAGAAGTAGTAGTACTAGTAACTAGTATTAGTAGTATTAGGCCTACTGGAGTACTGGTACTAGTAGTAGTACTATAGCTAGTATCGGTAGTACTACTACTATGAGTACTAGTAGTACTTGTGCAGTAATACTGTGCTAGCCAGCTAGATGTATTCATGGTGTATTACATGACATGTTAATTGTTATTCACTTGGTCGTGCTGACATCACAGAATGGCATTCTGGCACCTGATTTGTCAGTTTGGCTGTTCCATGTTATTCCCTGAAGTGAAATATTACTACAGTGTAGGTATGAATGATAAAGTTCATGAGATATCATTTTACAGCTCATTTAGAAATTGATTATAAACTTTTTGTTTGAATCTATTTCTAGGTTAAATAGTAGTAATAACTTAATGCAATGGCATATAATGAGCACTCGTCTCCCACACAGAACACCAACTACAGGCACTCATGGACGTCTTCTCGCGCGCTAGCCAAGACTTTGGGATGACTATCAGCATCAAAAAGACCAACGTCATGGGCCAGGATGTTGAGATTCAACCAAGCATCTCAGTCAAAGGTAGCACGCTGGACGTTGTTCACGAGTTCACCTACCTAGGCTCCTCTGTCGAGGATGACCTCTCACTCGTCAGCGAAATCAACAGACGCATCAGCAAGGCCTCCACTACCTTCGCCAGGCTGTCAAAAAGAGTGTGGGTAAACAGCAAGCTGACCACCAACACCAAGGCAGCTGTGGATAGAGCATGCGTTCTCAGCACCCTCCTCTATTGCAGCGAGTCCTGGACTCTCTATTCCATTCAGGAGAGACGGCTCAACTCGTTCCACCTTAGAAACCCGAGACGCATACTAAACATCACATGGTCAGACCGCGTGACGAACACCGACGTCCTGCAGAGAATGGGACTCCCCAGCATGTATACACTCCTCCAGCAACGCAGAATCCACTGGCTTAGCCACGTTCGTCGCATGGAAGACGGGCGCATCCCAAAAGATCTTCTGTACGGGGAACTCGCTTCAGGCACACGAGCCATCGGACGCCCAAAACTGCGCTTCAGGGATGTTTGCAAGAGGGATCTCAAGACGCTAGACATCGATGGCGACACATGGGAGGTTCTGGCCGCTGACAGAGTCACATGGAGACACGCACTGCACACAGGCCTCAAGACATCAGAGGAAAAACAACACCAGGCTGCAATGGAGAAACGAGCCCATCGGAAGAACAGCCAGCGACTACCCTCCACTGACAGCCCCTTCACCTGCACCACCTGTGGCAAAGTTTTCCAGTCCCGCATCGGTCTGCACAGCCACAGCAGACGTTGCTACGACCCAGGCACACATCCATGATCTTGCGAGATTGAAGGAAGCCGACGATGATGAATTTTCACTCATTCCTGTGACTACAATTATTTCTAAAAGTGGACATTATTATGGCCACTCCATAGACACTCTATGGTAAGTTTCGCTCCAGTTGAAGGGAGTGAGCCTTTTTAAACTCAACAGCCCCGACCAACAGAATAGCAATATTATGGATATTGAGGGGTACAGCGAGGCATGGCTTGCCGCACTTGATTATTTGTAATGCTTGTGCATTCTTTCACTAGCCAGCTGCGCTGTTATGGAACTTAGATTTTATCTCCAAAAGTGGAAAAGCACAATTCCCAATGCAAGGGTTAATTGCAAGGGTATTAATTCTACTGGGAAATTAATTGTCTAATATTTGTCTAATATGTACTGTATGTAATGTTTATATTATTTTCCTTTCTTTATGTAGGCTACAGCAGTAGTCTGCCGGTCTCAATTTTCACCAATATGAGTTGAAATGACTGTCAAAGTCTAGTAAGCAGGTAGATTTCCTACCAATAATCCACGAAACCAGTCAGTCAACCATCCAGCAAGTCAACCACTGAACCAGTCAACCATCCAGCCAGTGAGCTATTAAAAAAGCCAGTCAGTCAACCAATCAGCCAGTCAACTAGCCAACTACCGAACTAGCTTGCCAACCAGTCAGACAGTTGACCAGTCAACCAACCAACCAGCCAGTCAACCAGTCAACCAGTCAACCATCCAATGAACTCTTCATATACTACATTCAAAACCAGCCTGTCAGTCAACCAGCCATCCAGTAAGCCAATCAACTATCCAGCCAGTGAACCACATTGTATTTAAACATCCAGCCATGTGAACTATCCAAACAATCAAACAACCAGCCAGTAAACCAGTTGACCACCAGCCAACCAGTCAATCAGCCAGCCAGTAAACCAGTTGACCATCCAGCCAGTGAGTTATCTCAACATTCTGTCACTCAACTGTCTTATCAGATATCCCCCCATCCCTTCATCCCTACACCCCTCCATCCCTCTCTTACTGTTGTCCCTCCATCCGTCTATCCTTCTATTCCTGAAATTGTCAATTTTTTCCTTTTCTTCATTCCTGGGGTCCTATAATTCCTCTGTTTCCCCATTCCTCTTTTCCTTTTTTGTCTGTTCCTCCTATCCTCTGTTCATCCTGTGTTCGTTCCTTCATTTCTTTGTTCCTTCTTTCCTTCTTTCCTTCTTTCCTTCTTTCCTTCGCTCCTTCGCTCCTTCGCTCCTTCGCTCCTTCGCTCCTTCGCTCCTTCGCTCCTTCGTTCCTTCGCTCCTTCGTTCCTTCGCTCCTTTGCTTCTACAGTCTCATGGTCCAGCGTTCCTGTGTTCCCTTGTTCCTTGTCTCCTTCCTTCCGTCTCTTAGTTCCCTCGTTCCGTCATTCCCTTGTTCCCTCCTTTTATGTCATTCCTTGCTCCTTCGTTCCTTTGTTCCTTTGTTCCTTTGTTCCTTTGTTCCTTCGTTCCTTCGTTCCTTCGTTCCTTCGTTCCTTCATTCCTTCATTACTTTGTTCCTTTGTTCCTTCGTTCCTTCGTTCCTTCATTACTTCGTTCCTTCGTTCCTTCGTTCCTTCGTTCATGCGTGCCTGCGTTCCTTTGCTCATTCGTTCTTTCGCCCATTAACTCCTGTGGTCCCTCCTGCCTTCCTCCCTCATCTGTTCCTGTGGTCTAGTAGTAGTAGTTGGTTTATTTCGGATTTAGGGGGATTTCTAGTCTGAGTAACTTGGACCCTTACAATCGCTCTCCCCCTCAAAAAAAATAAATAAAAGGGCGATTGTAACTGTAGTCGTGACAGGGTTCAAGGTACTCGGACTAGGAGATTTCCACCCCTAATTTACGGTGAGGGTATTAAACCAAAATCCTCCCTAACTTCTACCTTACAATTCACCCTTTCAAACATTTGGAGGGATCAGCCGACCCCTCCAAAAAAAAAAGGCGATTGTAAGGTGCAAGTTACTCAGACGGAAAGTGGATTTAGTTTAGCTAACTCCATGTTCTATTTCTAACTAGGCCTTACTACTACTGTACTAGTATTACTAGTAGTAGTAGTAGTTAGTAGTACTAGTACTACTGCTAAAGACCTAAACAGTGACTTCGATGTTTGGAAACACTGTCCAAATCTCTTCATTTTAGGTTAAATGAACAATTCAGCAACCTTTACTCTTTAGCATTACAGACAAGTCTAAACACCGTTCTGGTTAGGAAATCTTGCCAATACTCAATAGTCTACAAGTACAAATTACAATCAATCAACCTCTTATTTTTTCAAAGTTTGACGTAGGTGGCGCCCTATTCCCGCCTTGCCAAATATAGAGCCACAGACATAACCTAGGTTATTGTCTTTGGATAGAGCTCTGTGCGCTAATAGTAATACAACATTGGAAAGATCATATCGGAAAACATTGATGTCCACAGATTTCCTTCTAAATTACAGTTTGTAGATGGTCATGATATAATCATCATATTGAAATAGCACGGTCTGGGATACTTTATTTCTCAAGAAATCTTCACTCAAAGACCGACAAATAGTTTTATTATTCGCGAGTAATAAACTATTTCTTATACTAGGGAACGGTGCAAAAACCTTGACTTTTTTTGCCTTTTTCTACTTTCTCAGGTTACCATTTGAGCAAAAACCTTCGGAGGATCTCTTTTTTGGAATGTTTAATGGTTTAACACACAAACTGTGGCAATCTTTTGAACTTTACCAATGTTGTATAGGGCCTTTAAGCTGTAATGTTCTCTTCATTGAAATAGTGAACATAAAATTCTGACGATTCGATTGTAGCTGGACTGACCAGTTCTGAGATTCTCAAAGGCATTTTGGACATTTTATAGTCAGGAAGCAGTAGGCCTATATGCAACATTTTTACATATCGATCAGGCCTACTCTTATTTTTGTTCTTCTTATACACACCATTAACTACACCATTTCGTTCTAACAATTCCCACGGAGATTATTTGTAACCCAGGTTCAAAAAGCGCAGATGTCATACATGTACTTCGTAAACAGAAAGCACATTATTGATATTTCCTTCCTCCTAGTCCAAGGTCGGCCATTCTTATCCTGAAGACGAGATTGAGTTACTTGGGTTAATCCCTTTTGACATTTTTACCAACAACTTTAATTTCGCTGCGTCTATGATTATATCTGCTGGATATCTAAAGGCCCAATTTAATACTACATTGGGAATATCGGAAAACTTCGATGTCCACAGAACTGATGTCCTTCTAATTTGCACAGCTTTGTAGACATGGTCATGATAGAATCCTCATTTTGAAATCTTACGGTCTGGGATGCTGTACTTTTCGAGAAAATTTCCCTCAAACATCGACAAAATAATAGTTTATTACTCGCGAGAAAAAAAATAATAAAATCTTACACCACACAGCCCGGTGTCGAAACCGTGACGGTTTATTGCCTTTTTCTACTTTCTCAGAATTCCATTTGAGCTAAATCTTTCGCAGGATTTCCTTTTTGGAATGTTAAAATTAACACACAAACATCTTTTGACCTTTACCAATGTTGCATAGGGCCTTTTAACTGCAAACATGGCTATAGAGTGACAGTAATGTGTATGAAAGGGACTGTACAAGAACAATATTCTTACCTAGGATATACCTCCAGCATTCAAGCCCATGGAAACATTTCTTCTGATTTTCTTTTGATAATTCTATCTTGGAATACCCTTAAAATGCCTTTTTAAAAGAGTTAATGTTTAACATTAACTCCCCATCATTTGGTATATTTATTATTTAATTATCGACGGATAAAGCACACCTAACAAGGTTTTTTTTCTTCACCTGGCCAGTATCATGCACTCGGCGAATAAAATCGTTGCTGTACTATACTCTGCATTGGCAAATACCTGCATGTATATCATCGTATAAAGTATGCTGTAGGCTTCAATGGTTAGGAAACAGTCTTTGTGTGATCATTTTCTATGAGCATACAAAGCCCTTGTCACAACAACGTTAACGGCCGACCGCCAATGGCCCTATGTATAATTATGCATGCAGGGTGAAAACCATTTAGTCGCCATGCACTCATATGAACCTGAACTCTTATACTTGATGGAGACCTTTACAAAATCACTCAATAATAACACCATGAACTCATGGCTTCGTGCAACTGCACACAAACCCTGGAAATGCAATTCCTGTTAAATTTAAAGCCATGTTTTCCCCTGCCTTCAAGAAAGGTCTGATTTAGATTAAAATGTCAGACTCTCTACATTTTTGGTGATTTGTAAGATCCGGGTCATTAATTTCACGAAGCCGTTAGCCCAACTCGACTTGGAATTAAACGCTGTATGCTGAACGTGCATGCCTGCTGAAAAAAAAACCATAACAGGTATAGTTAGGACGGGATTGGAACCTGTGACACCTAGCTGTTTTCTAGTGCAGACGTCTGGACCACGGCGTTGGTTAAGGTCGTGTGGTGGATTCGAATATGTAGAGCAGCCGGCGCATTGCATCATAATCATAATATGAGAATAATGACTTATAAACAAATCTTACCTTCATTCTAACTCAGATTACCGAGAAACACATTGAAGCAGGTACAGGAGAAGGAAACCCCAGCAGGTTGGCAGGTGCATGCCTCCATTCTGGCACGGGTTGTTGGCACATGGATCTAGAATGGAATATGTGATGATAGCCTTTACTGAAGGCCTGTATACAAAAGTATTGCGTGCAAAGTTGGCATCTAACACGAAATACGATATATTGATAACTCTATTAATTCAAAGGGAAGGCATCTCTATTTCTCGATTCAATGTTATCTTTACACGTCTAGAAATAGAGTTATATCTGTTCCTGGACTTGATGTTAACTTTGCACGCCATAATTTATTGTATGTGGATCAATGTTCGCATCCCATTGGAGAAAAAGAAATATCTACTAATAGAGATATATCTGTTGAATGTGCATATCTACAAGAATATGAAAAAGAGAGCTCTCCATTTGGGGATTAAATGTCAACTTTGCAGGCCATCGTCAAGTGTAAAAGTAAAGCTATGCTGCTGCGGATCATTGCGATAATTTTTTCTTCTTCTTACAATCCTGGGAATTGACACATCATAATTATGCATTACCTTGCTTTGCTTTGCATTGCATTGCATTACATTGTATTGGATTGCACCGCACCACACCACACTCAAAGCCCCTACACAACATTGGTTAGATCGAAAAACAGAAATGTTCTGCCTAAAATGTTGTATTTTGGGAGAAAAGAGTAAAAGAAATCGGATACGTCTCACCGAGATCTAAACTATTTTTTCGGAACAGTACGGCGTTGAATGCTGCATTTTCGCGAAACAAATGAAGCGGTTTTCACTATTTTCTCGAGACTCGGTTGGCGGATTGAGCTGAAATTTTCACAGGTGTGCTATTTCATGCATATGTTGGATCAGACAACGTATGAACGTATGGATACTATTTGACCTCGACCAATGTTGTGTAGGGGCTTTAACAAATAAAAGCAATAAAACTCTTACGGAATAAAAACAATGAAAACATAGGACATAACAAATGCTGGCCTTTTGTTTGAACGGGGAAGTTCAGTTTTAGCCGTATCCTCCTGTTACCGGTTTTCGACGATATAAGGACTTTTCTTCAAGCTGACCAATGTGGACGAAAGTATCACACTAAAAGAGGTCTCAGTCACTTTTTCCACACCACAGACTGTTAGAATAATCATAGAGAAGGTTGATCAAGCCTGTCACTTTCGTAAGATTACCCGGTTTTGTTGATGTCCACGGCGCACCGCGCAGTAAGCATCGTCACCTATTTTCAATGGTGGTGTTTAGTAAGGTGTCCCAGTGCAGCCAAACGCAAAATAAATTCTTAAAATAACTCAAAATGCTGTGTTGCACTGTAAAATTCTTCCCTGTATGCTTTTTTTATCATCTTTGGTGGTTTTTTCGACACTGCTTCTAACACTTTCCTCAAATCATTCATAATTTATGCTAAAAACTCCACAATCCTCTTTCTCACTGCTTCTTCAGTTATGACATTTCCCAATACCAGTTGAAGTTAAAGCTAGGGATAGGCTTTCTGCACAGCCAATAAAGGCTTTCTGCACAGCGAATACAACGTACGTGAGCAAAGTGAGCGACCTGAGACTCAATTCTTCATACTTTGTGCACAAACATATGAGCCCATAGCGTTTATGTGGTACGAAAAAAAATATCGCTGCCGGGGCTTGTGTTGAAATGCCCATGGCCAAACTTTACGGAGAAACATCAAAAACCTACAGCCAACCATGTCAGTGGTCGTAAATATTGGTATCGTGGTCGTATTCTATAAAGAGAGAAAGGAGCCCATAAGGGAGAGGCGAACCCACCTTGACCCAACCATGGAGGAATCTCTCCTTATTCCCCCATGACCCAACGGACGGCCATCGCCAGCCATAATTAACATAATTTGAAGAGTGGCAAATTTAAGCGAAATATTGCGACATTCGTTAAAACACAACACGATGAACGATTGCCATTGTTTAGCTCCATGGGCGTCCAATAATAACAAGAATTGGACCTTGGCCGTCCAGGTAGACCTGTAATTGCACACTCCCTGCTTTTGGCAATTGGACCCCAGCCGGGCATGGAACTGGGCTTCGGGGCCTATTATTCAGAGTTAGGGCTGCCCTTGGCTGACTTACAATCGATGGGCATCGGAAACGCGGTTTGTTTTGTTCCTCGTTAACATAATATCCTGATGGTATACGCCCCTGTCACGTCAATTCCCATGCGTCCACACGAGCCGAGGAAAAAGAACTTCAATTTTATCGCGTTTCTCTCTGCCGTAGTCGCACAACCTACACGGTCGTTAACTTCAAGAGGGGGACAGGGGCGGTACATGCCCCGACCCATTTTCAAGTGGGGATCATAACAATTCCAACACACACTCACACACACACACACCCACCCCCACGCACCCACACACGTAGGCCCCTACCCGGTACCGATTTTTGTATCCTTGTGGAGACTTTGTTCACGCGCACCGTATATCGTGGGAACCCCCGTTTTCGACGGTACACGTTTTCGACACTTAGCCTTCTAACTCACATCGCACTATGAAAACAACTCCGTATAACGATCTCAGACTTCGTATCTTCCGGTTTGTTTCCTGCTCTTGTCCGTCACCGAAAATGTGGAAAGTTAAGGCTTTTCCAGTAGGCCAAACTCGTGTGATTAAAAAAGTTGCTCTTTTGGGGTCTATTTTCCTAGGTACAAAATTGGCAGTTGCTTCGAAGCTCCAGTTTTCTTTATTGTTGGTCCTAAAAAAAATCTGAGTGTACCATAACAAACCCCAACATCCGTAGAAAAAAAATATATCACGCAACTTGAGGCAGTTCGTTCTGGGTAAAAATTATGGAGGCTCCTATAGGGCGTCTCGCTTATATATTTTTTTTAAATAGATTTTTTATTATTATTTAAAGACAAAAAGTAACATGGCCCAATAGGCTTTTATAAAAAAAAAAAAAAAAAAAAGGGCAGCTAGAGAAAGTACCAAGGAGGAGGAAATGTGTCTCTTAAGTGACATTGGGAAAGGTCATAACTGAAGAAGCAGTGAGAAAGAGGATTGTGGAGTTTTTTTAAACGTTTTTTAAACAAAAGAAGACACCAACCAGACCAATACGTTTTAAGCATAAATTATGAATGATTTGAGGAAAGTGTTACAAGCAGTGTCGAAAAAAAAACCCAAAGATGAACACAAAAAAACATACAGGGAAGATTTTTATAGTGCCAAACAACATTTTGAGTTATTTTAAGAATTTATTTTGCGTTTGGCTGCACTGGGACACCTTACTAGACACCACCGACGAAAATAGGTCAAGGTGCTTACTGCGCGGTGCGCCGCAGACGTCAACAACACCGGGTAATCTTACGGAAGTGACAGGCTTGATCAACCTTCTCTATGATTATTCTTATAGTCTGTGGTGTGGAGAAAGTGACTGAGACCTCTTTTAGTGTGATACTTTCGTCCACATTGTTCAGTTTGAAGAAAAGTCCTTATGTCGTCGAAAACCGGTTATTGGAGGATACAACAGTGTGAAGAGAAACAATGTTTTAAAGATGCTCCCATTTCAACCACATTCTTTTTCCTGGGTAGAGATTTGGACCGTATGTCCCTATATGATAACACTTCAATTTGCGACTGATGCTTACCCATCCATAATCACAAACGTCCCGTTTTGTAAGTTATTTCCATGCATCAGTTTCGTGAAAACCTATATTGTGGAGACCTATACACCTTTACAATTTCCCTGTGGAGACCTATCCAACCTATTATCTTAGTAAAATGGCACTAGATTTGCGCCCACTTTGGAGCAGAAGAAGAAGAAGCCATAAAAGAAAAATCAGAACAAAAACAATAGCTTTTCCGCTTCGCAGTGGAAAAGCTAATAATCGGAACAAAAACAATAGCTTTTCCGCTTCGCGGCGGAAAAGCTAAAAATCAGAACAAAGAGAAAGGCTTTTTCGAATTGTTCGAAAAAGCCAACAATTATCCGAACAAAAACAATAGCTTTTCCACTTTGCGGCGGAAAAGCTAATAACTTTGGAACAATTTAAAAAATGGCAAAGAAAACTTCGACTTGACCGTGACTTGAACCCGAGACCTCTGGCGTTTGCGGCGTACAAGCGTACAAGACTACTGCTATACATTGCTGTACGTACGGATACCTTCGCTCATCCACGGTTATAGTTTCAAGCACACAGAGGAAAAAGCAAAACAATGACAGACGGAGGAAAAAGAGGATAGCTGACTGGTAGGATGGGATTAACGGGAATAAAGGGCTGAGTGGGTAGGGATTAGGAAGTAGAGGGGGAGATCATAAGCTAGGGAAAGAGAGAAGTGGGGAATGGCTATTGGTGACTAAGCATAGAGCAGGCTGACATACGCAACACCACAGGTTTCGGGTTTAAGTCCCAATCCAGTGAAAGTTTTCTCAGTTGCCATTTTTTTCACTGACTGTGACGTTTTTTGAATGTTTTTGGTTCGGTAAAAGTATTGAACATTATAATATTCACGGCAGATAATGCGCACATTGTATAACTGTTTGTGGCACGTGAAATATTGCCATAGGTCTTGTGGGTTGAACCAGAAGATTTTTAAAGAATCTACAAAATTTGAAAAAGTAGGCTATGTTTCGTGGACGTGGGTTTTGCAAATAATACATTTCAAGGTACACTGTATCGTGGAGAAAGAAAACGACTGTACCATGTACCATATTTTGGTAGGAGCTATAGTTGAGGCACGGAGGAAGGAATAGTCCTCCATGGATGAATTAGTGTCAAAGACAGATCTGTGCTTGACCATTGTGCGCTGCTATGGCTACTTGATACGTAACGGAGCCTGCTCAGTGTGTGCTCAGCTACTGTACGCCCTGCCGCAAAACAGGCAGCCAAAAACATTCTCCAGCGCTAGTTCTTAATAATTACAATACACTCAATTGTACAACATTGGGAGGGCGACCGACAGGCACACCAACCCTTTATTCCTGGTTTCTCAATTAAGTAACAATTCTTACAATAATTAGACGTGTAGTTCATGACGATTTTGAGCTATGCCTATTATACATCTTTTAACTTGATTCGTTATAACTTAAAATATAATATAGCATTGTGATCAGTCGTTCAGACTCCATCTTAATATTGAGGTATCTCAGTGTCTCATGATTATAACTGTGCATCAATCTTCCTCATCAACTTCATTCACATTATTTTTAGGATGGAAAAACCCAGTGGGAAAAGCCTTGCAAATAATAACATGAGAAAGGGAGAAATTGATGTGAGGGGTTTGCCTGTCGGCACGCAGATGGCGCATTCTTGTCACACCCTTCCTTATATACCCATGCAGACTCTTAACTACTGTCCGCCTCCGCTCTGCGGAGTGATATTCCAAACTGAATAACTTAATTTCGTTCTCATTCACTGCCTCGCTCAACTGAACGAAATTACATTTTGCACGTATTGACTATTGAGCGGTAATGAGCGATCAGATGACTACACGCATTGTTTGTTCAGAATGAAAGGCACTCACCCTGAGGTTGGTTGGCTGATGGGTTTGCGCATCAGTATTCTATACTGCGTAAGGAGCTGGTTTGACGGTGGTGCCACGTTACCTTGATCTATCTGCATCATGGCGTCAACAAAATGCCTCGGCAGGGCACTTCGCATCAAAAACAAGTCCTTCGTGTCCTTCATAATCATATTATGGTTCGCGATTTGCTTCGCTGTATATACCACTTTTTGGGCTGTACAAGTAATGGACAGAAACGTACTTCCGTTGACAAGGTAAGGGTTTTCTGACGTCCACAAAGGCCCTACATCTCACCACTGTGCAACCAGACGACGGTCGGTGTACGGTTGTGTATTCCACACGGACGAAGATTTTAGTACAATAACCTCACTGTATAATTATGTCTGGGGAAAAACCTCAACACAAATTAGACCATCACTTGTAATGTAGACAAAATCCACTGTCTGACACAAACACTTGCCCCCTCCAAATGGACTTACATTGTGGCCCAAAATCATGAATTTGTGACGCGTATGTGTGGCGCATTATTAGTGACGTACATGTTTTGTAAAGAGCAATGTACTGACACTGAGTGAAAGTCGTCTGGTTGACACAGTCATAAGCGTCACCAAATCACGATTTTTTTGGGAAACTGTAAGTTCAATTGTTCCGGCAAGTGGTTGTACCAGACCATGGATACTGACTACATTATCATATTTTGGTGGTCTAATTTTGGCTTAGGATTTCCCCACCCTTTTATGGTGAAGAGATTAAACTAAAATCTTTTCCTTGTAACCGTTTTAAACCATTTTAAACTTTCTATGCTGATCCTCAGAACGTTTTCTGATTTTTGGGCCCCTATATCTGAGGGCTGGTTATAGCTTGGGCCGTTTACGAAAGGAAGGCTTATAATGGTGGCGCAGAAGGGACATCGCAAATCGCAAATATCTGCAAAGAAAGATATTTGTGCGCAAATATTTGCGACCGAATTTGCAATTCGCAAATTTTATCGCAAATATTTGCGCGCATATTCGAAAATCGCAAATTTTGTCGCAAATATTTGCGCACATATTTGCAAATCGCAATTTTTGTCGCAAATAGTTATTTGCGCATATATTTGCAACAAAATTTGCGAATTGCAAATATCTTTGCAGATATTTGCGATTTGCGATGTCCCTTCTGCGCCACCATACTTATAGGTTCGGCCTTATAGCTTCGGTCACATATTAGCTCTTACCCAATCATTATGTCACAAGCATTAGAAACAAGCGTTTGGCCCCAGTTTCCTGGGTGAATACACTTATTATCAAAACTACACATTCCCTGACAAACCACAACTGGTATTTTCATGTTTTGTCAGACGGAGACGAAGCCCAATCATTGATTACGGGAAAGGCCCTAGATGGAAACTTTGGAAAGGAGCTGGTTCGGTAAACCGGCCTGGGTTCAATCCTGGTCCGGCCAAAATGTGATGTTTATTTGCTTAAATGATTTTTTTTCTTTTCTCCAAGGGAAATTTGTGTTTTGTATCGAACCAATTCAACGGACGTGCACAGCGTGGATTATCCTCCGAAGACAACGCCAGTTCCATGCAAGCCCAAGCATAATATTGTCTTCATCAAGACCCACAAGACCGGGAGCTCTACCATAGCAACCATACTGGAACGGTTTGGCTACCTGAGAAACCTGACCTTTGGTGTGCCAGCTACCGGCCATGCCTTCCCTGAAACCCAAAGGTTCAACCCTGCTCGGATTTTCCAGAAGGATTTGAAGAGCAAAAGTGGTGTTGTGGTCTGGGAGGCCCTTGGCGGATACAACATTCTCACCAACCATGCTCGCTACAGCCACCCCGTCATGGCGAAGCTCATCCCGGGCGCAGTGTTTCTCACCATCCTCAGGCACCCCAAGAAACAAATGGAATCTGCCTTCAATTACTTCCCCGAGTTTGCCAGTGCCATCAAAAAAAAATATCCTGATCCTGGAGTCAAACCACTGGAAGCCTACCTCAACAACCTTCCCACGTCTTTCTTGGAGCACCCAGCTTTTCGGAAAGCCTTCTTGAAAAACGGGCAGATGTACGATCTTGGCCTGGACGTGAAGATGCAGGACAATGAGACCTTGGTAAACCATACCATTAAAGCCATGAGTAAAAACATGGATTTGGTCCTTATCAATGAATACTTTGATGAATCCTTGATCGTTCTCAAGAATATCTTGTGCTGGGATTTCCAAGACATTGTCTACATCTCCAAAGGTGTAAGAAAACCATTCGTCCGCACAAACGTCACGTCGGACATGGAGGCCAAAATCCTGATGTGGAACCATATAGACCTGAGATTATACAACCATTTCAACCGAACGCTCTGGGAGAAAATCCGACACTACGGAGCCGCCTTTCAGACTGACTTGGAGAGGTTTCGACAGCTGAAGGATAACGTGACTAAAAGATGCTTGGAAAATGCCACTGAGCGTTTAAGCGGCCACAAAGAGAGTATATACACTTTCAAGGGCAGTCGAAATAGTGAGTGTGAGGAGTTGGTTCGTTACGATGCGGGCTGGGTCAATGCCATCAGACAGAGAATGAAAGATCAATCTACTCGGTTTTTGAAAAGTTAGATGCTCCACCTAGAACCAACGTTACCAAACAAAATATAACGAGCGAAATAAACACATTTCGACAGAAAACGAATACTAAATCAGTTAAACCGGCACAGCCACCCAATAATAAAACTAAATCTGTACCGAACGCAAAGAATTGAGAAATCTTTGATTGTACCAAGAGGCAATACATGTACTTTACAATGCTCCGATTTTATTTCCACCTAGAATTCTTAAATTATTCGGGATATTTGCTCGTTGTTTTCAGTGGAGTTTTCTCCTTACAAACTTTGCATTATTTCATCCATTAGACAAGTGCACAATCCTCGTACAACAAGCAATCACATCCATTCCATGGACCTTTACTATAGTACGCAATCCCGCATGCTATGCAGTAAGAGATCGCTCTACTGTGGACAACATGCGCAATATTGGCTCTGGAGAACCGGTTTTATAAAAAAAAACATGTTGGGTTTACTTTATGCTTTGTATATTATGAACGTACCAGTAGGCCTACATTATGATAAAATCAAAGGTATGGTTTAATCACCATAAGTAAATGGGTTACAGGTTTTGTTAATGCTATAGGTTATAGGCCTATACATGCACACACTGTACAGTACATGTGGCCTATTTCTGTTTTTTTGTAAAGAAATAAATAGTTAACTTAAAATGAAATATCGTCGATGTCAGTCGATGTCAGTCGAAGTTGAAAGCTTTTACAGTAGGCTATGCGTCGTATGGGTACATTACGTCTGCGTGCAATACAATTATCACACAGTTTGAATTCCACTGATTTTACCTCGCACAAAAAGTCGACGAATATCCCTGACTTAAAATGTTTGCTGCTGCTGACAGACGCAAACTGGCGAATGGTGGCTTGACTGCGTAGACTAAAACTAAAAAATAATTTCTAGCATGTAGGGTACGAGAACATTACTGGAGAAATGTGTCTTTCCGGTGTTAGGGTGAATTCTTAATTTTGATTTTAAGTTTTTATGCCATTTTCATTCGTACATTTTGGTTATTTGTGTATACTTTTAGATTGCAAACGCGTTGTGTGTGCCTTTATAGATTGCAGAATTCAGACTAGTTTCCAACTTCAAAATTTAAGAAAATGTTTTGCTTTCTAAAGGTGTCCAGCTGTTTCTCATTAATTTTGTCAGGAACAGATGTTAAGCAAACATCGTTACAAACGATTCAGAAAAGATCCAAATAAATTAGTTTTCGTTTTTAATGATTGGTTTTTATTGATTACACTTTAACCGTTGTAATTTCATGCTTGCGTGGCTAAGAGCCTTCGTGGACTTTCAGCACGAAGGTTAGCCGGGTTAGTTGGTTTGTCCGAGGCCTATTGTCTGAAAATAGCTTAGTAGCAGAGCGAATAATGTAGTAAGTAAGAAGTATATCTTAATTCAATTAACGAATTCGGCTAAATTTGCTCAAATTTAAAAAAGAAGAAAACAAAACTCCAAATAAACCAAAAATTTTACCTTTCTCCCTCCCAACTAAAATCAATAAAACAAAAAGGCCTACTAAAAAATGGTTAAGGTGCAGTATGTACCTCGACGAGGTACTGTAACCAGTAAAATAATGTCTTGATATCAACTACTTAAACATAACAAATAAAACGTGAATTCAAACTATCGACAAGTTTGACGGCACTGATTCTCTCTCGAAATTCTTAAAAATTTTGCAAAAACATATATATGATGTAATATGATGTAATTAAGTAAACCTGAAAGATGAAGATATTGATTGGCAAGATGAAAGGGTCACACTAATTCTTCGCTAAGGTGCTGGTTCAATGTGTTCAGTACTGTGACCACTGAACGATCGCTTCGCATTATCTTGGATGTTCAAGTTACCCTTCTGAAAGAAAGTCATTATCGTCCGCACAACATTGGTCGAGATCAAAGAATAGAATCCATACGTTGTCTGATCCAACGTATGCATGTGATAGCACAACTGTGAAAATTTCAGCTCAATCCGCCAACCGAGTCTCGAGAAAATAGTGAAAAACCGCTTCATTTTGTTTCGCGAAAATGCAGCACTGATTCAATGTATTGTTCCGAAAAATAATTTAGAGCTCGGGTGAGACGTAATTTTTTCTTTACTCTTTTTTTGTGTTTAAAAAAAAAAATATTACACAGAAATTAGACAGAATGTTTTCGGTGCGAGGTTTCTACTACAACCATCGTCAAACTGTATACGTTTCAAGTAAATGTGTGAACATTTCTGTTTTTCGATCCTACAAATGTTGTGTATAGGGGGTTTAATGATACCGAGGATATTAAAGACATACAAAGAGGCCAGGTGTGGCGCAGTTGAAAACAATTTTTTTTTGGTGAGAACTGCAGCTCCTGTTCCAATGGTTGAGCTGGCAGTGTGCTATGGAACAGCTCTCAACAGGAATAAGGAAGTAGCTGTTCATTTATGTTTTGCTTTCTAAAGGTGTCCAGCTGTTTCTCATTAATTTTGTCAGGAACAGATGTTAAGCAAACATCGTTACAAACGATTCAGAAAAGATCCAAATAAATTAGTTTTCGTTTTTAATGATTGGTTTTTATTGATTACACTTTAACCGTTGTAATTTCATGCTTGCGTGGCTAAGAGCCTTCGTGGACTTTCAGCACGAAGGTTAGCCGGGTTAGTTGGTTTGTCCGAGGCCTATTGTCTGAAAATAGCTTAGTAGTAGAGCGAATAATATAGTAAGTAAGAAGTATATCTTAATTCAATTAACGAATTCGGCTAAATTTGCTCAAATTTAAAAAAGAAGAAAACAAAACTGCAAATAAACCAAAAATTTTACCTTTCTCCCTCCCAACTAAAATCAATAAAACAAATAGGCCTACTAAAAAATTGTTAAGGTGCAGTATGTACCTCGACGAGGTACTGTAACCAGTAAAATAATGTCTTGATATCAACTACTTAAACATAACAAATAAAACGTGAATTCAAACTATCGACAAGTTTGACGGCACTGATTCTCTCTCGAAATTCTTAAATTTTTTGCAAAAACATATATATGATGTAATATGATGTAATTAAGTAAACTTGAAAGATGAAGATATTGATTGGCAAGATGAAAGGGTCACACTAATTCTTCGCGAAGGTGCTGGTTCAATCTGTTCAGTACTGTGACCACTGAACGATCACTTCGCATTATCTTGGATGTTCAAGTTACCCTTCTGAAAGAAAGTCATTATCGTCCGCACAACATTGGTCGAGATCAAAGAATAGAATCCATACGTTGTCTGATCCAACGTATGCATGTGATAGCACAACTGTGAAAATTTCAGCTCAATCCGCCAACCGAGTCTCGAGAAAATAGTGAAAAACCGCTTCATTTTGTTTCGCGAAAATGCAGCACTGATTCAATGTATTGTTCCGAAAAATAATTTAGAGCTCGGGTGAGACGTAATTTTTTCTTTACTCTTTTTTTTATTTTATTTTTTATAATATTACACAGAAATTAGACAGAATGTTTTCGATGCGAGGTTTCTACTACAACCATCGTCAAACTGTATACGTTTCAAGTAAATGTGTGAACATTTCTGTTTTTCGATCCTACAAATGTTGTGTATAGGGGGTTTAATGATACCGAGGATATTAAAGACATACAAAGAGGCCAGGTGTGGCGCAGTTGAAAACAATATTTTTTGTGAGAACTGCAGCTCCTGTTCCAATGGTTGAGCTGGCAGTGTGCTATTGAACAGCTCTCAACAGGAATCAGGAAGTAGCTGTTCATTTATGTGTAGTAATTAAACAGTATATATTGCTACTGGACTTGTGGTAACCACTGGTAACCACTCAAATTGGGTTTTAGCACTCCCAGAGCATAGGCCTACAGAAATGCATCAGTTTCACAGCAGTGCATAATGTGAGATTCCCTTAAAACTGCATAATTATTTATGAACCGAAGTACCCTTGTTCTTGTTCAATATTCAATTAATTCTAAGCAATCATTTAAAGCTGGCAGCTGCACGTTTACTTTTTTTTCTGCATGAAGAACCCGTAATTATTGTGAATTATTTTTTTAAAAGACTGCATTCAATTTGCAAACATGTTATCAATAATCTTATTTCAAGTCATTTGTTATCTGTTATCAAATCAATAAAAAAATGTTGAAAACTGTTTACTGACTAAAATGACCCGCAATATATAAATTTCAAAAGTAAGGCCTGACGTTTCGATCCTAGCAGCACCTTTCAGGATCGAAACGTAAGGCCCTCTAACTTTTGAAATCAGCAGAATGATGTTTTTAATGGAGATCGCTTGAATATCAAACATATTCTAGCTCTTTAGTTAGTTACCTCCTCCAGTGTAGATGGTACAAGTATGGCACAATTTAGACCCGTAAACATGGCCCATAAGTAGCCTTTTCTCGAATCTGTTAAGTACTCGCCAGCATGAACAGCAGTTAGGGTCCCCCAATCATAACCTACTGTATCAACCAACCTTATCATTCTGAAAATAGTAGTAGTGTAGTAGTGTATGGAGTATAGGCCACATGTTCACACTGATTGTGGCTAAAAGAAAACATCGATGACTAGCGACAATCGCGCAATTAATTGCTTTCCGTGTAACGATCGGAAGTAGGCCGTCCACCTTATATAATATAAAATATTTTATACACATGGAATATGAAATGATATAATATTATAAAAAAAAATTGATTATGAAATATATCTATATGAAAATACCAGCTGTTGGAAAGACAACAACCAATGAAAAGAAATGTTATTATTTTTTTTTTTTAAATAGCCCCGGATAGAAGTAAGAACTGACTGGTTTCATGTCCGTTCTCATGCATTTTTATAAGTGATATCACTACCGATAAATTTGGTGAATTATTGAATTGCAAATAACAGCCCACAATAGCAGAGTTCCACCAAAACTCCACATACTTTCATCCAGCATTCGGCCAACTGGTTGTCTGAACACGATCCTCAGGACGTCCTACGATGCTTGAAGAAGTTATAGACCCATGATGTATTGGTGCACCTTCTCTGAAGCGCACTGCTTTTGTTTTGCTTTGAACTGTATGCTTTGAA
>OX465112.1:7514289-7528864 GCA_949987565.1 Luidia sarsii
TCAACTTGTCAATTTAAAACAATAAATGATCAAACAAGCAACCTGCCTGACAGACTGGTAGACAGACAAACAGACAGGTAGACCGACAGACAAAGTAACAACTCTGGTAGACGCGTTTTAATGGCATAGCAAGCTAAATTACTAAATTGTAATGTTCTGCCTTTCTGATGATTGAGTTCGGTTTCAAATTAACCGTTGAATCGAAAGAAGAAAGCTTTCTACCCCCTCCATGAACATTTGCACAAAGACGATTCTCCGATACCCGTGTGGTGTGAAGACAAGACGGAATGTCGAGTTGAAAGACCAGTTCGCGTGTCCATTGATATACTCATACATATTCATAAGTGAGGCGGCCAATGATTGGCTGGGCGCCATCTGTGGAATGCTTTGACCACCGTTTGCAAACACGCTGGGCATGCGTGGGCCGCGTCCCGATTCATTGAAGGCGGCTGGAAATACCACATAAGACAATGTGAGTTGGGACTTCCCTAGGCCTGCGTGGAAAACAAGTCAGCTTGGCCGCCATGTTTGTCTGACTGTCATGGAGTGACATCGAAGTGTCCAAAGTACGGGTTGAGTTCCCCTGCTTGGGGTCGATTTCACCCCTGATTTCAGGACGAGAGCTCGGCGTTATCTTGGACCTACATCGGCTATTCTGTGCCTGTCTCCGGTATACGGGTTGAAGGTATGTGTCTTGGGAATTTGGGAATTCAGGCTTGAGTCAGTCGGGATGAATAAGATCCGGGTGATATTGATAATAACAACAACGCATGTGATGGTCTGTCACTGTCAGATTACATGTACAGTATGTGCTACAACCATGGAGCTATAACAAGGTTGTTTCAACACGGCATTTTGTTGCCATTGCTGAAAATGAAATACTGATAAACACTAAATGAACAAACTCATTGACAAAAATGAAACGCAAGTACAAATTATTCACAAGGCATACCTGTGCCCACAACACATTCCGTTTTCAGGGGTCTCGCGGGAGAGTTGATTTATCCATGATTCGTAATAATTGCTGACCAATTGGGGCTGTGGGTGCGTACATCAAACGTAAATTAAACCTCCCAGCAAGAAAGATACTGGGCCAAGATATTAGTTTAATACTTGTACGCCGTGAAAGGTTGGTGAAAAATAACAGTAAACCCACAATAGAGCGCTTATTTGTTATGTATATAGAAAATTGGCTCTACTGGCAAAAACCGCATGCCGAAACAGATTTTGCCTTAATGCACTCACCGTAAAAAGGTGGGAACAAAATCATTATTATTATTGTGTAGAAAATATGCGGACCGTCGTCCGGCTGACACTCATGAATCTGGGGAAGTCTAATTTAGTTTGCAAGTGGTTGTGCCAGACAGTGTCGATTTTCTATATATCAATAGGTGTCTATTTGTGAATTTAGGGTTATTTCCACCCTTTTATAGTGACGGGTGCTAAACTAAAATCTTGCCAGGCCACCATCTAAGGGCTTGATAGCTCAGATGGTAAGAGTGCTGGTACGGGAAGGGGAGGTCTCTCGGCCAAGTAACGGCCCAGACAGAGGTTTATTTGCAAAATTTAAATTTGCAAGTTCCAAATTTACATGATTTTCTCAAATAAATTGTGAAGATTTAAAATTCAATTGAATTGAAAAAGCTGCATCCGCTTTGTGTGATCCCCGAGCTGATGTAGCCAGAAAAATATGAAGTTCCACTGATGTAACCAGGTTGGAGTTTGCATCTGAATGAAAGCTGGGGCGTGTTCTCTGGAGGTATACGGCAGTTAATGGTTGAATTGCTTCTTATTGGCGCCCCCACCCAGGCAAAGAGGGTTGACTATTTGGAAAGGCTACCATCTAATTAAAGACTGGATAGCTCAGATGGGAAGAGCGCTGGTACGCAAAACCAGAGGTCTCGGGCTCAAGTCCCGGTTCAGTCAAAGTTTTCTTTGCCAAGTTTCCAATGTTTCTAAATTCTTCAAAAGTTCAAAAACAGTTTTACATTTATTTGGGTGACATTGTTAGTGCATTTGTTTATGGAATGTTTTTAAGTTTTTATTTCAGTGGAAACAAGATCCGTGTTGATCAAAGTGATTGTCGATGTTCTGGAGTGGTATGTTCACAGAGGTATAGGCTGACCATTCTTCTCTATTACTGTCATAAATTAATGCCTTGTCGAGTAAGTTACGCTGACCACTTCAGATGCTGCCTATATCCGCCTCGGATTTATTTCAGCCTCCATTGAATGACAACACTTCAAACTATTTTTACATAAACAATTTTAATCCGTGTTATAATACTATGCAGATGTTACTTTCCACAGCAGCGGGGAAAAAAAGCCATTGACTAGCGGCCGTGTGTCTGTTTCTCTTTTTTTTTTAGAAAGCACAGTGGAATGTACTTGTACTGTAATTTTGGCTAAACGTTCCTGAATCAATTTGCAAGCATGCGCATCTAATTTCACATTCCGCGGGTATTCTTCAGTCCATTTGTTTAGGCCTATTATGCACACATGCAATTTCAAAATAGTGCACCTTTGCCTTATATCTCGTGATCAGTGCTGACGTCATCATGGCGTCACGTGCTTCTTTTCTTGATGTTCGACATCTGGGGAAAAAAATTACTTAAACTTTGATCGACATTGACAATTACATAACAATCGTATAACTTCATTGAAAATAGAAAGATGGCTTCATCATGACGTCGTCTCATTTGTTTATCGTTGCGGGCGCATGTCTGACGTTTGCTGCCAATTAAGGGTTGTTTAGTTGGTGTAATAAATTTGCTGTAGTTTGATTAAATTCTGATGTTTTTGATGCCCGAAGTGCCGCTGACAAAATTCTGTGCACCGTACCGTAAGTGTATGGGCATTGTGTAAAGGGGAAAAATGCTCTGAAAACCTGTGCTCAAACCAGTCAGAGCTCCCCTCCGTTAAGGTGCTGAGATTCATCTTAGCCAAATAATCTCTACATAATAATTATGAAGATTTTCATGTAACCCTGAGTGCAAATTCGTATTTGCTGCTGTGTGCTTGCAAGAACTGGCTTTCTTTCTCCAACTCTATTTTGATATAACACCACTAAAATTCATTATACACACTGTGCAGTGTTCGAATCTAGGAGACAAGTATTCCCCCTATTATTATGTTGTACCCTTGCGCTGAAATTATGACGTCTTGGGACATTTTTAATCCCTTCACATATTAAAATATAGTGGGCCTGACGTTTCGATCCTAGCAGGACCTAGGATTGAAACGCCAGGTCCTGCTAGGATCGAAACGTCAGGCCCACTAAATTTAAAGATTTGCATTTTGGTAATTTTAGTCAGTAAGCAGTTTGCAACATTTTTGTATATCCCTTCACATATTGATAAGAACAACGTCTCAGCGTAAGTATCTTTAGTCTTTAGCAAATACCGACGAATTTCTCGGATAACCTGGGTTGCTCCGTTTTCTGCTAACGCGTTGTGGGCTGTGTGGAAGACAATGGCGATAGTTGGTCGAACACGACGCCCCCTTCCCGTATAGCATGGGCGGGATCTGACCTTACAAGAAATCCATACGAAGCTGACAACACGCGTGCCAATGATGCCCTCATCTTAAAGTTATGAACCATCGGTGATTGATTTCCTTCCAAACAGCTCTTTGCTAGAGCAGCATCCATTCCAGGGGTAAAGAAAGAAGTAAACTAGTTGACTTTTTAGAAAGGTCGCCATGTAAAGGCTGGGAAGAGCACTGGTACCTTAATCCAGAGGTGTCCGATTGAAATCACGGTCCAGTCCAAGTTTTCTTTGACATTTTTTCCGAAATAAATTCCAAACAAATATTTCACATGAGTAAGCCTTAATTGCAAAGGAATCGGTTGACTGCTGTATTTTTTATTGTATTTTATTTCACAGGATGTGACGGAGTAAACATGGTCAGGCGCAACCTTGTCAAGCAATGGACCCTGCGATCACGCAAAGCCTGCGGGGCTGGTATCCTGGGACCTTCACGTGGTGGCCCTGTTTTGACTAACCTTACCAGGATGTTGTTGGCTGCTGGATCGTCTTTATCCTTGCACCAACTAATTAAAGACCCCAATTGATAATTTGGTCAGATTACGAACTCTTTACAAAACTGTTTAGACTGAAATCAAGTCAAACATGCGCATGAAACGTTTTTGTGAATGTTTACTTGCTTTCTATGAGATAAAACTAAAAACAAGAACTAAAAAAAAAAAAAAATCGTCAAATTTTCCAAAGTTTGAAGAAGAAATAGTAATACCGATTAAATTAATATCTAATTTAGTTTAAATTGATATATGTTTTGTTCCCTTTATTACTTGAAGTCTCTGTGAATACTTCATGCATCTCGGCAGCATTTCTGTGTGCTCTGAACGCATGCAGACAGACTCAGTGTGACTCACCATGGACAGCTAGCTATGTCTCCCACCATGGACAGCCTATGTCTCCAACCATGGACAGCCTATGTCTCTCACCATGGACAGCCTCTGCGTCTCTCACCGTGGACAGCCTCTTCGTCTCTCACCATGGACAGCCTCTGCGTCTCTCACCACGGACAGCCTCTGCCTCTTTCACCATGGACAGCCTGTGGGTCTCTCACCATGGACAGCCTCTGCCTCTTTCACCATGGACAGCCTATGTCTCTCACCATGGACAGCCTCTGCGTCTCTCACCACGGACAGCCTCTGCCTCTTTCACCATGGACAGCCTGTGGGTCTCTCACCATGGACAGCCTCTGCCTCTTTCACCATGGACAGCCTATGTCTCTCACCATGGACAGCCTCTGCGTCTCTAACCACGGACAGCCTCTGCCTCTTTCACCATGGACAGCCTTTGTCTCTCACCATGGACAGCCTCTGCCTCTTTCACCATGGACAGCCTGTGGGTCTCTCACCATGGACATCCTCTGGGTCTCTCACCATGGACAGCCTATGCGTCTCTCACCATGGACAGCCGCTGTGTCTCACCGTGGACAAGCTCTGTGTCTCACCATGGACAGCCTATGTCTCTCAGCATGGACAGCCTCTGCGTCTCTCACCATGGACAGCCTATGTCTCTCAGCAGAGACAGCCTCTGTATCTCTCACCATGGACAACCGCTGTATCTCACCGTGGACAAGCTCTGTGTCACCATGGACAGCTTCTATCTCTCACCATGGAGAACTTCTGTATCTCACCGTGGACAAGCTGTCTCACCATGACGCGCTCTGTCTCTCACCATGGACAAGCTTTGTGTCTCACCATGGACAGCCTCTGTGTCTCACCATGACACGCTCTGTCTCTCACCATGGACAAGCTCTGTGTCTCACCATGGACAGCCTCTGTGTCTCTCACCATGGACAGGCTGTATCTCTCACCATGGACAAGCTTTGTATCTCACCATGGACAGCCACTGTGTCTCTCACCACGGGACAGCCTGTGTCTCTCATCATGGACAGCCTCTGTGTCTCACCATGGACAGCCTCTGTGTCACACCATGGACAGCCTCTGTGTCACACCATGGACAGCGTCTGTGTCAACGTGGACAGCCAGTGTCCAAGGCCATGACCATGGGACAGCTGCTGCGTCTCTTCAGACAGGGAGGCCCTGGTGCTGGCCTTGCATGACAGACGCCTCCCCTGTCTCACCACTCACCCTCGATAGCTTGTCCCAGGCACCGCGGAGAACAATGCTTAGCCACGGACACCATGAAGTTGTATCTACCCATGGACAGCCTTTCCTTTGTCATACAAAAGAACTGACCTATGTCCGCCTATATTGCCATAACAATCAGTGATCTCCGATCTTGCCCTAAAATGTGGATATGTTGTCATCGTTATTTCATATATTATTTCAAATGTGTTTTAATGAAGGCCCTGTTTTGATCGAATCGTCAGAGCCTGTACATGAATGAAATCGGCATATCTTTGGTCAGTACATGAAGTCAGCCGTTTGAAAATTGATGGGAAAATATACGAAACCTCCCGGTTTTGTTTGTAGACAAAACTTGCCACTATATTTGTTCTTGTCTATTCACTGCAGTTAAGGCTTTGGTTGAAAATGTTAGATGAAAGTGAAAAGAAAATTTAGTTTTAATGTGTGATTGAGTTTGAGTTTGAATGTCTTTCTGTGCGATTTCTTATCACAATTCAAGAAATGAGTTCCTCTTTGGAATTAAGAAGCCATCGTTCCCAAATTTTAAATCATGTTTTGTACACAATGTTTGGAAAGGAGTATCCTTGTCCGAAAATTATTGTTCATTGTTGAAATATTAATGTCCCTTTTTTCACTGCTTCTGCACACTCTTTTTTCGACGAAGAGCCGTATGAATATTGTGAATGCGATGTGTGTTAATCAGTTTCCTTTGACTGAAAAGAAGTATAAGCTTAATCACTTCGTAATGTTTGAGAAGGTGTGACTTTGAACAGCTCGAGTTCTTTAACAATGATTTAAGGATGATGTCGAAACGAAATCTGTCAAGGTTGATTGTTAATACAGAATATGAAGAAAGAAAAGGCACTGGTTGAGTAATAATTGTTTGTGTTTGACTGATTCAACTATGCTGTATTCTTTTTTATTGTTAATTTGAATGACATTTTGTAGATGGTGAGTGGACTGGATGATCAGCATGAATTAAGAATGTTTCTCTGTACAGCACATTTGACTTGTTTCCTGTGTCGTTCATTTTCTTGCGTCGTTTTGACTTTCAAGACCGTAAATGAAGTAAGATTTGTTTCGAACAATGAACATTTGTAGTTTATCAGACATACAGTTACAAAAATCCCCCAATGTTCTCGTTGCCCTAACACCTCAGAAAAAGACATTGCTCATGTTTGTTTATAATTGCACCAAAACATGTCCCTGAAGAATTTAAATAGAGTTCTTGGCCTTGGGTGGATAGCTTTTAGTGTCTACACAACATTTAAAGTTAAAAAAGAAAACCCTATTTTTCTTGAAAAAACCCCAAAAATTAGAGCGTTCTGCGAATTGCACCAAAACATGTCCCTGAAGCTTTGAATAGAGTTCTTGGCCTTGGGTTGATAGGTTTTAGTGTCTACACAACATTTAAAGTTAAAAAAGAAAACCCTATTTTTCTTGAAAAAATCCCCGAAATTAGAGACTACTGCGAATTACTGCGAATTACTGCGAATTACTGCGAATTACTGCGAATTACTGCGAATTACTGCGAATTACTGCGAATTACTGCGAATTACTGCGAATTACTGCGAATTACTGCGAATTACTGCGAATTACTGCGAATTACTGCGAATTACTGCGAATTACTGCGAATTACTGCGAATTACTGCGAATTACTGCGAATTACTGCGAATTACTGCGAATTACTGCGAATTACTGCGAATTACTGCGAATTACTGCGAATTACTGCGAATTACTGCGAATTACTGCGAATTACTGCGAATTACTGCGAATTACTGCGAATTACTGCGAATTACTGCGAATTACTGCGAATTACTGCGAATTACTGCGAATTACTGCGAATTACTGCGAATTACTGCGAATTACTGCGAATTACTGCGAATTACTGCGAATTACTGCGAATTACTGCGAATTACTGCGAATTACTGCGAATTACTGCGAATTACTGCGAATTACTGCGAATTACTGCGAATTACTGCGAATTACTGCGAATTACTGCGAATTACTGCGAATTACTGCGAATTACTGCGAATTACTGCGAATTACTGCGAATTACTGCGAATTACTGCGAATTACTGCGAATTACTGCGAATTACTGCGAATTACTGCGAATTACTGCGAATTACTGCGAATTACTGCGAATTACTGCGAATTACTGCGAATTACTGCGAATTACTGCGAATTACTGCGAATTACTGCGAATTACTGCGAATTACTGCGAATTACTGCGAATTACTGCGAATTACTGCGAATTACTGCGAATTACTGCGAATTACTGCGAATTACTGCGAATTACTGCGAATTACTGCGAATTACTGCGAATTACTGCGAATTACTGCGAATTACTGCGAATTACTGCGAATTACTGCGAATTACTGCGAATTACTGCGAATTACTGCGAATTACTGCGAATTACTGCGAATTACTGCGAATTACTGCGAATTACTGCGAATTACTGCGAATTACTGCGAATTACTGCGAATTACTGCGAATTACTGCGAATTACTGCGAATTACTGCGAATTACTGCGAATTACTGCGAATTACTGCGAATTACTGCGAATTACTGCGAATTACTGCGAATTACTGCGAATTACTGCGAATTACTGCGAATTACTGCGAATTACTGCGAATTACTGCGAATTACTGCGAATTACTGCGAATTACTGCGAATTACTGCGAATTACTGCGAATTACTGCGAATTACTGCGAATTACTGCGAATTACTGCGAATTACTGCGAATTACTGCGAATTACTGCGAATTACTGCGAATTACTGCGAATTACTGCGAATTACTGCGAATTACTGCGAATTACTGCGAATTACTGCGAATTACTGCGAATTACTGCGAATTACTGCGAATTACTGCGAATTACTGCGAATTACTGCGAATTACTGCGAATTACTGCGAATTACTGCGAATTACTGCGAATTACTGCGAATTACTGCGAATTACTGCGAATTACTGCGAATTACTGCGAATTACTGCGAATTACTGCGAATTACTGCGAATTACTGCGAATTACTGCGAATTACTGCGAATTACTGCGAATTACTGCGAATTACTGCGAATTACTGCGAATTACTGCGAATTACTGCGAATTACTGCGAATTACTGCGAATTACTGCGAATTACTGCGAATTACTGCGAATTACTGCGAATTACTGCGAATTACTGCGAATTACTGCGAATTACTGCGAATTACTGCGAATTACTGCGAATTACTGCGAATTACTGCGAATTACTGCGAATTACTGCGAATTACTGCGAATTACTGCGAATTACTGCGAATTACTGCGAATTACTGCGAATTACTGCGAATTACTGCGAATTACTGCGAATTACTGCGAAGATTAAAATTACCTGCATCCGCCGGGGATCGAACCCTCGGTCTTGGGGTTCCCAGTCAAGACGCTGAACCATTTGGGTCATGAGTCACACCCACCCACCCCTATTTTTCGTATATATTTAAACCTTCGGTTACCCTAATTACATTAAAAAACAAGAACCAGTTACACCGCCTGGGATCGAACCTGGACCCTTTAGGTTACAGACCCTGGGACATGCCGTTCGGCCACGTACACCAATTGTTTTTTTCTTCAAATTTTAGATACTTATAGGTTCGGTTTTTACTTAGTAATTTAAAGAAGAAAAATTACTCTCACATCTCCAGGAATCGAACCTGGACCCTTGAGGTTACAGATCCTGGGACATGCCGTTAGGCCACGTACACCAATTGATTTTTTTCTTCAAATTTTAGATACTTATAGCTTGGGTTTTTACTTAGTAATTTAAAGAAGAAAAAATACTCTCACATCTCCAGGGATCGAACCTGGACCCTTGAGGTTACAGATCCTGGGACATGCCGTTAGGCCACGTACACCAGTAGATTTTTTTCTTCAAATTTTAGATACTTATAGCTTGGGTTTTACTTAGTATTTTAAAGAAGAAAAATTACTCTCACAATCTCCAGGAATCGAACCTGTACCCTTGAGGTTACAGACGCTGGGACATGCCGTTAGGCCACGTACACCAATTGATTTTTTTCTTCAAATTTTAGATATACTTATAGCTTGGGTTTTTACTTAGTAATTTAAAGAAGAAAAAATACTCTCACATCTCCAGGGATCGAACCTGGACCCTTGACGTTACAGATCCTGGGACATGCCGTTAGGCCACGTACACCAGCTGAATTTATTTCAAATTTTAGATACTGATAGGTTGGGTTTTACTTAGTAATTTAAAGAAGAAAAATTACTCTCACATCTCCAGGGATCGAACCTGGAACCTTGAGGTTACAGACCCTGGGACATGCTGTTAGGCCACGTACACCAGCTGAATTTATTTCAAATTTTAGATGCTTATAGGTTGGGTTTTTATTTAGTAATTTGAAGAAGAAAAAGTACTCTGACATCTCCAGGGCTCGAACCTGCAACCTTGAGGTTACAGACCCTGGGACATGCCGTTAGGCCACGTACACCAGTTTATTTTGTTTCTAGTGTCTAAACGCTACATGCTTCATGTTTGAATCCGGTTGTACTCCTTCTCTGAAACGATTTGTCGTCTTAATTCCATGGAAATGCCAAGTAGGAGGTTTGCGGTGGCACCATCTATGTCATCTTTTAAGAGAAGGGGTTTAGTATGGCTCTGTAAAGAGCTAGAGTTACCGGCTCATTTTGAAGAAGAAAAAGTACTTTGACACCGAACCTGGAACCTTGAGGATACAGACACTGGGACATGCCGTTAGGCCACGTACACCAGTTAATTTGTTTCTTTAAATCTGAGATACTTATAGCTTGGGTTTGTACTTGGTAATTTGAAGAATAAAAATTACTTTGACATCTCCAGGGGATCGAACCTGTAACCTTGAGGTTACAGACCCTGGGACATGCAGTTAGGCCACGTACACCACTTGATTTTTTATTTTATTTAAGATACTTATAGGTTGGGTTTGTACTTAGTAATTTGAAGAAGAAACATTACTCTTACATCTCCTGGGGATCGAACCTGGAACCTGGAACCTTGACGTAGTAAACCAAGTTAAACGTACGGTCTTTAGTATACTTTTTGATTGATTTTTTCAACGAATACCTCAAGCATTCCGGTGTTTTTCAATAAAAAAATGTTCAAATATTTCTTGCTCGGTACTATACTACATAAGAAACATTGATCCAAGTTGACCAGTTACCCCATCTCTTTTCTCTTTAGTTCATTTTTACCTCTATCCCAATATTCTACGACAGAATGGCAAGGCTAACTCCTCGCTATTTCTTCAGTTTTTACACAAAGTTTATGTCATTCAATTAGCCTGATACTAGGAGACTCCTTAAAGCATGGGTAACACTTTTTTTTAGGCAGATTGTATCATTTAAATCATCATGGAAACAGTTTTCCGGTACGAAACTGGTTAAAACTCCTTTTTTTAACCCAAAATTTATGTCATCAGATTTGGCTGCAAATGGTTTGGGTTTTTTTCTTTGTATTATTATTATCATTATTTTATTTATCTTTTTTTTTTTTTTTTTGGGGGGGGTCTAGAATAGTTACAATGTACCATCTTTCAGCCCTGCTTTTTTCTACCCCAAAATTACATACTTCCAGGTCTTGCTAATTAATGCCTCATCACAGAAGACTTCAAAATGGTGGTACCTGAAATCCTTGAAATGACCCAGGAGACTCCTGCAAGGTAGGCCTAGGTATAAGAAAGTTATGGACAGAAGTTTTCATTTTATGATTATAAATAAAGCCTATATATTCTTATATCTAATACATCTTACATGAAATAATTATTACACTTAAATTTCAAAGTGATATACAAAAATGTTGCAAACTGATTACTGACTAAAATTACCAAAATGCAAATGTTAAAAATCTAGTGGGCCTCACGTTTCGATCCTAGCAGGACCTTTCTCAAAGGCAAAGTGACAAGGACACTTAAATTTCATTAGAAGAAAAAAAATCCTCCAATTTTGATCAATATCATTTTAGGGAAATTTATCCCTGGTTTTGTAACTTGCTCTCTGAATATGCATTGGGATCTTTCACTGGCAATTTACATTTCCAAACACTTTCCTAAAAGAAATCATGTGTTGAAGGTAGTGTGTGTTTTATATCAGAGGTAGGTATCTATAAAAGAATCATTTACTTCCAATTAAGATAAACATAATCTAAGAATTTGGAATGATGAAAATACAAGATGAAAGTCTCAATACAGCATTGGTAATGATCAGAGGGTGTTATGTGCACTATCTAGAATCCACCATTGACATGAAAAGCTCATCCAAAAACTGGCTGCATTTCTTGCTAAGAAAGACCAAAAGAAGTTATCAGATAATTATTTGGGTTATTTCAATTGAGGCTTCTTGTTATAGATCTCACAGAGATACAAAATAACCAGGGTATTGTAATTGTACAACCATTTCACACTGGATTTTTTTTTTCATGATTTTGCTCAAAGATAGTCAAGTCTTATGCCATGGGAATGCTACACATTGATAGTATGGACATTTGCGTAGACGCCTTTTTTATAATACCAATGTTGTGTTAACGATCGACTGGTTTTTCTTCTTCTAATGAACAGTGTTGAAAGTGAGGATCTGATTTGCAAACACAAAATAATTTCTACCTAAGAGAAACAGAAATCCATTATGTGACAAGCAACTTAATTAATTACGTCTTTGTTTAACAATAAAAAACACTGAATTTAAATTATTAACAATTAATAAAATCTCTTCATTCATTTTATCATCTTTGTTGTGAATTATATTATACGAGTGCATGTGGTTATCTGCAGTCAATGCTTACAAATTAACAGTAGAAAATCATGTTAGGAGGCAGACATGGTGAAGTCAATGCTCGTTCAGCGAGCATTGACTTAACCTAAAGCAGGTTTCTCAGCCAGTGCAGGAACTCTGGCATGGGAAGTGTGGCAGCACTGTCACACTATTAGTTTGGCACGGGACCGTGGGAACAATATTTCTGCGCCTAGATCTACCGTCAACAGTTTGAAAATTGACCAAGCAAGCACATTCCAATAAACTAACTATGTAGATACCAAAGGAAAGTAATCATCATCAGCTTGCATATTCATAGACATATTTACACCACATCAATATTTTGTCATACCATCCATTCAACAATCACTTTTGTCTTCTCTGTTGCCAGTTGTGACAACTTTTCTTCTTAAAATGTACAAAGTGTTAACTTAAGTGCTGTGCAATTCAAAATCTTTTTTCATGGATTTTAATTTGATGCTTTCTCCAGCAATGTCCATTTTTGTTGGCAGTGATTTTCCTCATTGAGTTTCTTTTCTATGTCCCGGATTTACGTCTCCATATTGAGCCATTTTACGTGGCTTAGTGTTAATGCCGGTCTGTGATAGTACTATCTTTGGAACTTCATAAGGTTTTTCCAGTATGGCATATTCTCTGTTTACTGACCTACCTAGAAACTGACAGACAGACCAACTGACCCACCTAGAAACTGACAGACAGACCAACTGACCCACCTAAAAACTGACAGACAGACCAACTGACCCACCTAGAAACTGACAGACAGACCAACTAACCCACCTAGAAACTGACAGACAGACCAACTGACCCACCTAGAAACTGACAGACAGACCAACTGACCCACCTAGAAACTGACAGACAGACCAACTGACCCACCTAGAAACTGACAGACAGACCAACTGACCCACCTAGAAACTGACAGACAGACCAACTGACCCACCTAGAAACTGACAGACAGACCAACTGACCCACCTAGAAACTGACAGACAGACCAACTGACCCACCTAGAAACTGACAGACAGACCAACTGACCCACCTAGAAACTGACAGACAGACCAACTGACCCACCTAGAAACTGACAGACAGACCAACTGACCAACCTAGAAACTGACAGACAGACCAACTGACCCACCTAGAAACTGACAGACAGACCAACTGACCCACCTAGAAACTGACAGACAGACCAACTGACCCACCTAGAAACTGACAGACAGACCAACTGACCCACCTAGAAACTGACAGACAGACCAACTGACCCACCTAGAAACTGAGATCGACCGACCAACCATTGCTGACCTATCTAGAAATCGACAGACAGACCAACCAACCGACCTACCTTGAAACTGACAGACAGACCGACCAACCTCAAATTCCTGGGCCTAAGATTCATCCACCCCACCACGCCCCATGAGGGCGGTGTTGATGCTGAAACGGCTGCACGATGTCTGGCTGTCCACTAGTTCTTGATCCAGATAGAAAAACTTGCGCCATACTCACTGAAAAGAATAAGAACTGTACAAGTGACCACTAGACTCCAAGAGCGGAAAAGCTATTGTTTTTGTTAAGATTTTTTTTCTTGTGCCAAAATCCCATAGACTTTGTACAGGGGTTTTGTGGAAGGCAATTTTGCCATTGAACAAACTTGGATTTTTTTCAAACTTGGCAGATGCAGAGAACCCTTGCTGAAGTTGTGTACAGGTGTCTTGAAAACTTTATGACGTCACCACGTGTCACGTGACAGCGCTTTAAAGGGGCAAATTTCAAACTCCAATAAAAGCAAAAGTACAAGTTAGTTTGGTTTCAATTTTGCAGTATACCTAAGTTGGGAAAAGGTGTATCCGAAAATTGCCCTCATTTGATTGTGACTTCATCTCATGAATATTATTGAGGTCATGAACTTTTCAGATTTTAACATTCAATTGAGCATATTTGGGCAACGGAGCAAGATTTGTTTAATTTTTTTTTATATCTATTGGGGATGTACTTAAAAAACACCCTCCGGGCCAAAATGACATGACGCAATTGTGACCTCATCAAAATGCATGATTTTAAAGCACATAATTATTGGCCAATGGTCAATCTTCTCAAAATTTGGTGGGCAGTTAGCTATTGTGATAGAAATTCCAAATCCTGAGTTTGGAACCAATTGCCAATTGTT